>JAWQFJ010020915.1:0-2500 GCA_034096865.1 Theodoxus fluviatilis | reverse complement strand
GGTACTGGTAGTGGTGCATTAATGGTGCTGGTAATGATGCTGTAGAGGTGTTATAGTGGTGCTGGTATCGGTGTTGTAGTGGTACTGTAGTGGTGTTGTAGTGGTGCTGTGCTGGTGTTGTAGTGGTGTTGTAGTGGTGTTGTAGTGGTATTGTAGTGGTGTTGTAGTGATGTTGTAGTGATGTTGTAGTGGTGCTGGCAGCGGTGCTGTAGTAGGGTTATAGGGGTGCTGTACTGGTGTTCGTAGTGCGACAGGTAGTGGTGTTAGTAGTCGTGTTGGTAGTTGTGTTGTAGTGGTACTGCAGTGGCGCTAGTGTTGGTGTTGGTAATGGTGTTGTAGTGGTGATGTAGCGGTGTGTTAGTGGTACTGCAGTGGCGCTGCAGTGCAGTGGTATTAGTAGTGGTCTTGGTAGTTGTGCTGTAGTGGTGCTGTAGTGGTGCTGTAGTGGTGTTAGTAGTGGTGTTAGTAGTGGTGTTGGTACTTGTGACATAATGGTGCTGCAGTGGTGTTAGTAGTGGTGTTGGTAGTGGTGCTGCAGTAGTGTTAGTAGTGGTGTTGGTAGTGGTGCTGCAGTAGTGTTAGTAGTGGTGTTGGTAGTGTTGGTAGTGGTGCTGTACTGGTGCTGGTAGTGTGACGGGTAGTGGTGTTAGTATTGGTGTTGGTAGTGTTGGTAGTGGTGCTGTAGAGGTGCTGGTAGTGTGACGGGTAGTGGTGCTGTAGTGGTGTTAGTAGTGGTGTTAGTAGTGGTGTTGGTACTTGTGACATAATGGTGCTGCAGTAGTGTTAGTAGTGGTGTTGGTAGTGTTGGTAGTGGTGCTGTACTGGTGCTGGTAGTGTGACGGGTAGTGGTGTTAGTAGTGGTGTTGGTAGTGTTGGTAGTGGTGCTGTAGAGGTGTTAGTAGTGGTGTTAGTAGTGGTGTTGGTAGTGTTGGTAGTGGTGCTGTAGTGGTGTTAGTAGTGGTGTTAGTAGTGGTGTTGGTACTTGTGACATAATGGTGCTGCAGTAGTGATGGTAGTGGTGCTGTAGTGGTGCTGGTAGTGTGACGGGTAGTGGTGTTAGTAGTGGTGTTGGTAGTGTTGGTAGTGGTGCTGTAGAGGTGCTGGTAGTGTGACGGGTAGTGGTGTTAGTAGTGGTGTTAGTAGTGGTGTTGGTAGTGTTGGTAGTGGTGCTGTAGAGGTGTTGGTACTTGTGCTGTACTGGTGCTGCAGTGGTGTTAGTAGTGGTGTTGGTAGTGTTGGTAGTGGTGTTGTACTGGTGCTGGTAGAGTGACTGGTAGTGGTGACAGTAGTGGTGTTGGTAGGGGTCTGTACTGGTGCTGGTAATGCGACTGGTAGTGGTGTTAGTAGTGATGTTGGTACTTGTGCTGTAGTGGTGCTGCAGTGGTGTTGGTAGTGGTGTTGGTAGTGGTGCTGTGGTGGTGCTGGTAGGGATACATTATTTCATTGAGGAATCGGCCCAAAGCATGCCTCCAAGGTGGTGAGTGGATGGGGTGAAGCTTTCCGGCAAGAACACTGACTGCAAAGGGAGGATGGAAGTTGCGAATCAAGGGAAAAAATCGAAACAGTCTGTCCTCTTCATGGGTCTATCCTAACTCGATCCTCTGCGAAATTGGCACCAGGTCTACGAGAACTCCGAGGTCTGAAAGGAGTAGGCCTATCTGTCATGTGCCCTTCCTCGCGCGTCTGTCGACACTTCACACAACACGGCAGCCGTGGCTGTTGCGAAGGAAAGCCAAGCTAAAACTTGAAACACGAGATCGGACTTTTCGCCAGCCCTGGCTCCTCACCTCCTGGGTTCATGGCATGTGCCAGTTCTTGAACATTACCCATTTTTCAGTGCTACTTTTGTTTATTTCTCTCGCGCGCCCATTCGTCTGCCTCTGTGTGGGGCGTCTGCCGTCTGGCATAAGTAAACACGCCGTTTCCAGGATCGGCGAACAAAAAAAGAAACAAAAACAACACCGACGAACTTCTGTCGAACAGAAAATTTAGAATCTAATTAGGTTTCCGTCTTTTTGGAGAGAAAATGTTGTTTCAACAAATCTGGCGTTTCTTATCTGAGAGCCTCGTCACATATCTTCTGTTGAAATCATGCCAACTCCAGCCCTTCTGTACAAGTGGCTACGATAATTAAAAAAAGAAATATCGGACTACCTGGCATCTGCGAAGCTACTATCGTGCATGCATTCATAAATGACTGCTCATTGTCCGCGACTTTGCAGGGATGAGCAGTTCCTGTATAAACTTTTTTTCCTTTTGCTTTTGTCCGTCGCAGCCACCGAACCAAAGCTAAAGACACAGGGTTGCAGCCGGTACAACATCCCACATTGTCAAGATATTTAAATATACTCATATTTTTCCTGTCCAATGGATAGAACCGCTGCACTGTTCCTCGCACATCGTTCAACCCCCAAGCATGCTCGCCCATCTCCGCCTGTCAAAAGACATGGTTTAAACAGGTTCATTATTAATGTCAAACTGAGCCACTAACATGTGACAA
>JAWQFJ010020914.1:0-17449 GCA_034096865.1 Theodoxus fluviatilis | reverse complement strand
TCATTTATTCATAAAATAAAATTATATACTAAAAGATTAACCACGTTTCAAATAGGTCATCTTGATGCTTGAAAATATTTTGCTGCAAAATTAGAGCAGCTGTTGAAATATGAGTTAATGTTTAACTGTTTCAAGTATTATTCCATAAATGGGCGCTACCAAAAATCGACTCGTAGAATTAAAGAAAGATCAATCAAAAACTATATCCGATGATAGCCTGGGTGTCAGGTTAAGAAAACCAATTTAACCATATTATCCTCAAAATCTTAGAAGGCTCTCAAATGATAAGAATTCTTCTGTGATTATTTCTTCAACAGAGTCGAAATTCCTTAGGAATAAACAGGAAATATTTTAAGGAATTCTTTCAGGATCCGAACCAACGACTAACTGATCATCATCCAATGGCTCTATAGTTGGACAGGATTGAAGGTCTTCGCGATCACCGAGACGAAGTATTCCACGCCGACTTCGCGCTCACTGGACTTCATACAGCGCAAACCTGTAGACCAGATTTCCCTGGATGGCTCCCATCTCCATCCAGGGCAGCCAACTGGAGAAGCTGGACATGGTTCCATAGAAGTCTGGCGGCGTTGCCTGCAGAGCAGCCTCTGGGAAGAAGACACTCAGAAGGTGAACCGCCCACTCCTCTCCGTCAGGTCGCTGCACGCTGTACGAGTCCGCGCCCAGCACGTACAATTCCGGGTAGCTGGGAACGCTTTGGGAGTAAGGCCACCCCGATGAAGGATCGACGTTGAGGGAATGTTGGACGCTCAAGGGCTGGACAAGGTTGGTGTGCCCCGTAATGGGGTTGTCGAACTTGGTCATGGGCTCGTGGTTCTTGGGATCGAAGTAGTCGCCGTTGATGTCCATGACGATCTTGAAGTGCCCGTCGCTCGTGGGTTCCACCCGGCACGCAGCTGAACCGACCAGATTGAAGAGATGCAAAGACACTTTACCCGTGACCTCCGAATACACGCTGCCGTTGAAAGAAACGGAGAATTTGCCGGCGTTGAGCAGAGTGGACGTGATTCTCCCGTCGAGAGAGTTCTTACGCTCTATGTGTCCGGAAGTGACGTTGACCAGAGGGATGATGATGTCAGGCTGACCTTTGGCCCTCCTAGAGTCAACCACCCTCTTGAAGGCCGTCCAGGAAGTCTCGTTGGGGACTTCATCACTAGAGGGAGCTTTCTCGTACGCTGGGTAGTGCTGTCGGACTAGCTGAAAAAGCAAACAATGAAGAAGCGGTGAAATATGTGCGGTAGTAGCTTATTTCAACCAGTGGTGAGGATAGAGAGAACAAGTTATATGAGAAAGAAAACAGCGTGGTTGATTAGCGGTGTTGTCCTATTCTCTACCTTGATGGTATTGTAGCAGTGACTTTCCTCTATCCTTGTGTCTCACTGACATCTGAGCACTCTGCGTTCTCGATCCCTCAGACCACTACAAGTGATTTATACATTCAACATCTTTTGCTCAGCACTGTCCAACAGCGTGAAGACAGCGGGAACCACGTGCAGGAGGGAGGGAGGGAGGGATAAATGGAAGAATAATGGATGGGTGGGTGGATGGATGGATGGATGGATGGATGGATGGATGGATGGATGGGTGGGCATTGGGTGGATGGATGGATGGTTGGATGAATGGATGGATGGATGGGCGGGTGGATGGATGGATGGATGGATGGATAGGGTGGGTGGGTGGGTGGGTAGATGAGTGGGTGGGTGGATGGATGGGTGGGTGGGTAAATGGATGGATGGATGGATGGGTGGGTGGGTGGGTAAATGGATGTATGGGGGGGTGGGGGGGGGTGGATGGATACATGGGTGGATGAATGGATGATGTATGAATGGATGGATGGATGGATGGGTGGGTGGGTGGGTGAGTGGATGGATGGATGGATGGATGGGTGGGTGGGTCAATGGATGTATGGGTGGGTGGGGTGGGGTGGGGTGGATGGATACATGGGTGGATGAATGGATGATGTATGGATGGATGGATGGATGGATGGGTGGGTGAGTGGATGGATGGATGGTTGGATGAATGGATGGGTGGGTAGATAGGTGGATGGGTAGATAGGCGGATGAGTGGATGGGTGAATGGATGAATCAAATCTTAAGACCCCTCTTCCATTGCAGACCATGTCAAGCCATTGAGTACACCAATGCAACTGGGTCGGCTGGTGTATGAGCCAGTCAAGACTCGATGTGTCTTGTCATGCGCGTTTCACTGAATTTCACAGGGAGACGCAATGGGTCAGTAGTCACATCCTGGCCACTGGGGGGGGGGGGGGGGGGGGGGGGGGGGGGGGGGGAGGGGGGGGGGCATGAGAAAGAAATCCCACAGCAAAAGGTATGATGACGCCATTACTAAATGTCAGCTTTTAACGTTTAAGGACTTTGATTGCTAACGTCAGAGATATCAGAATGACGGTAATACATTTGTCAGAAGGTTTTTTGTGCTTCCTTGATAGAAGGCAAATATATTACTAACTTTATCCATAGATCAATATAGATCCCCTGCTTTAGGTTATGAATTATGTCCATCAATCTGTGCATATGTCAACACAACCAACAGGCCTTCTAACTGGGCTGCTAAACTGAGCCCCTTCGGCTTTGACATTTTCTTCACCTCAATGTGTCCCTTCCGGAAGGCGCCAAAACTCACCTCCATGATGTCATCAGCCACGTCATCCAATCCACCCAGGCACTTCCAGTTTGCAGTGACGTAGTACAGATGACCCGGGCTTGATCCCATCTCCATCCAGGGCAGGAATTGTGACCTTCTCATCCATGAACTCGTGTAGGGGATGTCAGGCACGTTGGTGTATGCCAGAAGATAGTAATTGGCATAGTACTGAAATAGCTCGTCTGCCTCGTACAAAGGACCGGCTGAGAACTTGGGGTATATGGCGGGATCCAGTTGGTTGGGGTACTGCAGCAGTATGTCAAGGCTGAAGGCCACGCGATCGCCCATTCGAATGGTGGGTTTGACGTCACCCAAGGTAACGTTGCCATTTACAGGGTCGTTGTGGATGAGGAACACCTAAAGAGAGAGACAAGAAGAGAAGAGAGGTTGTGTGTTCAGTCCTGAATAGACGATGTTGTCAGTGCTTCTGTGTAAGATGCTATTTCTGACATGTTCTGAAGTAAAGAAAAACAAATAGAGCAAGGTTTATACACATACTCTCTCTCTCTATCTCTCTCTCTCATGCACACTCTCTCTCACTCTCTCTCTCACCCACCCACCCACCCATCTCTCTTTCTCTCTGCGTGTTGCGTGCATCCGTATGTGTGCGTGTGTGTGCATGCATGTGTGCGTGTGTATATATGTGTGTGTGTTTTTTTCGGTGTCTTTATACCGATGTTCGTTTGTATTCTGGTGTCTGAGTGCATCACTTCTGCTCATTCTCCATGCGTCGTTTACCCTCAAAGCCCTAAGTAGTTATGCCAATGCACCTACAATAGCCGTTACGTGTGGTGGATACATACCTCATTAGGTTGCGACGTTAGTGGGTTCGTGAGCACATTGATGATTTGTCCAGTAAGCAAATGTCGATACACGAGAATTTCCTTCGACAGAGACAGATATCTGATGGGAAAGAGCATTCAGCTGTTTATGGCAAGAACAGTGAGTATTTCTGCACGGAACTGAACTAGTTAGATCAAGATACATTTATGCATGGAACTTGACCAGTTAGATCAAGATATCATTTTGTATAGAATTCAACCAATTAGACCAAGGTACATTTATGCACAGAACTGAACCAGTTAGATCAAGATACATTTATGCATGGAACTTGACCAGTTAGATCAAGATATCATTTTGTATAGAATTCAACCAATTAGACCAAGGTACATTTATGCACAGAACTGAACCAGTTAGATCAAGATACATTTATGCATGGAACTTAACCAGTTAAATTAAGATACCTTTTTGTATAGAATTCAACCAATTATTTCGATACATTTATACATGAAACACAACCAGTTAGCTCAAGATACATTTATACATGGAACTTAACCAATTAGATCAAGAAACATTTATACATGGAACTTAACCAGTTCGGTCAAGATACATTTATACATGGATTGTAACCCGTCAGATCAAGGTACATTTATACACGGAACTTAACCAGTTAGATCAAGATGCATTTATGCATGGGTCTTAACCCGTCAGATCAAGGTACATTTATACAAGGAACTTAACCCATTAGATCAAGGTATATCTATACACGGAACTTAACCCGTTAGATCAAGGTACATTTATACATGCAACTTGACCCGTTAGAACAAGGTACATTTATACGTGGAACTTGACCCGTTAGAACAAGGTACATTTATGCATGGAACTTGACCCATTAGAACAAGGTACATTTATACATGGAACTTGACCCATTAGAACAAGGTACATTTATACATGGAACTTGACCCGTTAGAACAAGGTACATTTATACATGGAACTTGACCCGTTAGAACAAGGTACATTTATACGTGGAACTTGACCCGTTAGAACAAGGTACATTTATACATGGAACTTGACCCATTAGAACAAGGTACATTTATACATGGAACTTGACCCGTTAGAACAAGGTACATTTATACATGGAACTTGACCCATTAGAACAAGGTACATTTATACATGGAACTTGACCCGTTAGAACAAGGTACATTTATACATGGAATTTGACCCGTTAGAACATGGTACATTTATACATGGAACTTGACCCGTTAGAACAAGGTACATTTATACATGGAATTTGACCCGTTAGAACAAGGTGCATTTATACATGGAACTTGACCCATTAGAACAAGGTACATTTATACATGGAACTTGACCCGTTAGAACAAGGTACATTTATACATGGAACTTGACCCGTTAGAACAAGGTACATTTATACATGGAACTTGACCCATTAGAACAAGGTACATTTATTCATGGAACTTGACCCATTAGAACAAGGTACATTTATACATGGAACTGGACCCATTAGAACAAGGTACATTTATACATGGAACTTGACCCATTAGAACAAGGTACATTTATACATGGAACTTGACCCGTTAGAACAAGGTACATTTATACATGGAACTTGACCCGTTAGAACAAGGTACATTTATATATGGAACTTGACCCGTTAGAACAAGGTACATTTATACATGGAACTTGACCCGTTAGAACAAGGTACATTTATACATGGAACTTGACCCGTTAGAACAAAGTACATTTATACATGGAACTTGACCCATTAGAACAAGGTACATTTATACATGGAACTTGACCCATTAGAACAAGGTACAACTATACATGGAACTTGACCCATTAGAACAAGGTACATTTATACATGGAACTTGACCCGTTAGAACAAGGTACATTTATACATGGAACTTGACCCATTAGAACAAGGTACATTTATACATGGAACTTGACCCATTAGAACAAGGTACATTTATACATGGAACTTGACCCATTAGAACAAGGTACATTTATACATGGAACTTGACCCATTAGAACAAGGTACATTTATACGTGGAACTTGACCCGTTAGAACAAGGTACATTTATACATGGAACTTGACCCATTAGAACAAGGTACATTTATACATGGAACTTGACCCGTTAGAACAAGGTAAATTTATACATGGAACTTGACCCGTTAGAACAAGGTAAATTTATACATGGAACTTGACCCATTAGAACAAGGTACATTTATACATGGAACTTGACCCATTAGAACAAGGTACATTTATACATGGAACTTGACCTGTTAGAACAAGGTACATTTATACATGGAACTTGACCCGTTAGAACAAGATACATTTATACATGGAACTTGACCCATTAGAACAAGGTACATTTATACATGGAACTTGACCCGTTAGAACAAGGTACATTTATACATGGAACTTGACCCATTAGAACAAGGTACATTTATACATGGAACTTGGCCGATTAGAACAAGGTACATTTATACATGGAACTTGACCCAATAGAACAAGGTACATTTATACATGGAACTTGACCCATTAGAACAAGGTACATTTATACATGGAACTTGACCCATTAGAACAAGGTACATTTATACATGGAATTTGACCCATTAGAACAAGGTACATTTATACATGGAACTTGACCCGTTAGAACAAGGTACATTTATACATGGAACTTGACCCGTTAGAACAAGGTACATTTATACATGGAACTTGACCCATTAGAACAAGGTACATTTATACAGGGAACTTGACCCGTTAGAACAAGGTACATTTATACATGGAACTGGACCCATTAGAACAAGGTACATTTATACATGGAACTTGACCCGTTAGAACAAGGTACATTTATACATGGAACTTGACCCATTAGAACAAGGTACCTTTATACATGGAGCTTGACCCGTTAAACAAGGTACATTTATACATGGAACTTGACCCATTAGAACAAGGTACATTTATACATGGAACTTGACCCATTAGAACAAGGTACATTTATACATGGAACTTGACCCGTTAGAACAAGGTACATTTATACATGGAACTTGACCCGTTAGAACAAGGTACATTTATACATGGAACTTGACCCGTTAGAACAAGGTACAGACTGAAGAATTGGTGAGGGAGGACTAGATGTTGATTCAGTTTCATGGGCAGATGAGTGTTGAGGCGTTTTCAGATTCAAGATTTGCCATAGGGCGGTCATTTTATTTGCTGCGCCTGAGTGGCACTTGATCTTTTAGAATGTTTGAACGCATGTGTGTGTGCGTGCGTGCGTGTGTGCGCGCGTATGTGCATTAGTGTGTGTGTGTGTGTGCATGCACGCGCGCTTCTGTATGAGTGAGTGTATGTGGTGTGTGTGTGTGTCTGTGCGTGTGTGGGTGCATATGTGTGCATGCGTGTGCGCATGTGTATATGTTGTGTGTGTGCATGCGTGTGCATGCGTGTGCATGCATGTGTGTGTGTACGCATGCGTGCTTGAACCTTTGTGTGTGTGAGTGTATTCGTGCGTGCGTGCGTGAGCGAGTGAGTGAGTGAGTGAACCAGCAAACGAGCGAGTGAGTGAGTGAGTGAACGAGCGACCGAGTTAGTAGTGAGTGAGTGATTGTGTTTATGTGTGTGTGCGTGCATGCATGTATGTGTGTGTGTATATGTGTGGGTAAATGTGTGTTTGTGTGTAAATGTGTGCACGCGCATGAGGGCGCGGGTATCGGTGTGTGTTTCATTCCACATGTTGCCGTTGCTATTTACCCGTAGTTCGTCTTGATCTTGGTGGCGATGTTGTAGCCCTCCATGCGACAGAGAAGCTGTAGGTCCCCGCCAGGCACACGGTACAAGACGGTGCCATTGATGTAGTTGACCGTGGTAATCTGGGGAAATGAGTGGATGAATTGAAAGACGAAAGAATGAATAAACGAGAAAATGGACAAACGAACAAAGACACTGATGCTAGACGTGCAGAAAGATTAATAACGAATTTGGGGAACGACTTCCCCCCCAAAAAATTAAATGGACGAATGAACATATGGATAGATGGAGTAGACAAACAAATTGACGAAACCAAATACACATGTAGACAATTGGATAAATAAACATTTGCAGATATGCATGACTGATTGACAGTGAACCATGAAATGCTTGAGGAGGTCTAACGAATAACTGATTGCGGAAAAAAACTGAATGAACAAGAAAAACAAATTACTCAAACGAATTGATTTTTAAGAGCGATTAGATGCAACAAACTTATCAGTGTACTGGCAAATGAAAGAATAAAAGAAGTAACGATGGTTGATGAGTGAATAAACGAAGACAACATGGCACAGATCACTCACAAAGCCGTGTTCTTACTCGCGGAAATAAAGTATACATTTAAGAAATGCAGTTTATTTGTTATTTTCTTTCTTTCTTTCTTTCTTTCTTTGAGAGCCGGAAACGGAAGTGTCACCTGGGGAGCTATGGAGGCGGAAGTGCGTATGAAGGCTTCCAGGTTTGTTTTGGGGTCATTGAGGTCAAACCCTTGGACACAGCCAACCAACACCAAGGTCAAGAATGATGTAAATATGCTTTGGCTCTTCATGTCTCTTGGTTGTCAGTCTGCAATGCAGGATTATGAATTTCAAAAACTGATCCAAAATGATACTATACAATACGAAATGTACTGATACAATAAATATAATGCATGTATAACACAATACGACGATTGCAATACAATACAATAAATACGACATCAAGTGATGTGATACGAAAATACCATTATATGAATCCAATGCAACACAATACGATGCGATACAAAACAATACGAAATAATGACAAATACAAAACAAAATACTACACTGCAATAAATCCAATGCAATACAATACGATATGATAAAATATGCAATACCACGATAAATGCAACACCATCAATACAAAACGTTATGAAATGACACAATATGATACAATAGAATACATTTTTTAATAGTTTTAAAATGTTTAGTATTGAAGAAGTAGATACGTATATAAAAATACACACACAAACATATACAAATATCAACTAATTTTAACTAACATTTCCTTCTGTAGAAAATCGAAAATGAAGGAGTAGCTCCACTGTATAAACTACTGGGTGAAAGAGAGTGAGGGAATGAGCGACTTTTTAGGAAATTATCTCCCTTGCCGCCGCTTGGCGGCGCGTCGGCTCCAAGGGGCTTGGTTGGTACACAGTGACAAGTTCTTTCGCTTAGATTAGACCTGAGTGTTCGAGGTTTTTTTATTGTTTTCTTGCTGTCGCTTTCAAATCTGTTCACAGTACTAGGCTGGCTGGTTTACTTAGGTGTGATTTTTTTTTAATGCGTGCTAGCTGATATTAGGTTTAGAGCTTGAATTTTCGATATTACACAAGTTCTTTTTCGCTTACAACTCCAGTGTTCGAACCAATGAAAACCACGGAAAGAGATGGCCGTTTCGTTCCTTGCATCTCATTGGCCAGCTTGTCATGCGGTCAGCCCGTGATCACGCGCTGACCTCATGACAGTTGTAAGCGAAAAAGCGAGTTGTAAGCGTAATATCATTGAAAACTCAAGCTCTAAATCTAATATCAGTTAGCACGCATAAAAAAATCACATCTACGCTTACAACTCGCTTTTTCGCTTACAACTGTCATGAGGTCAGCGCGTGATCACGGGCTGACCGCATGACAAGCTGGCCAATGAGATGCAAGGAACGAAACGGCCATCTCTTTCCGTGGTTTTCATTGGTTCGAACACTGGAGTTGTAAGCGAAAAAGAACTTGTGTAATATCAAAAATTCAAGCTCTAAACCTAATATCAGCTAGCACGCATTAAAAAAAATCACATCTAAGTAAACCAGCCAGCCTAGTACTGTGAACAGATTTGAAAGCGACAGCAAGAAAACAATAAAAAAACCTCGAACACTCAGGTCTAATCTAAGCGAAAGAACTTGTCACTGTGTACCAACCAAGCCCCTTGGAGCCGACGCGCCGCCAAGCGGCGGCAAGGGAGATAATTTCCAAAAAAGTCGCTCATTGGGGGGTGGGGAGTGAAGGGAGGGGCAGGAGGGTTATGATTAAACGCAGATGCATGTCAGGTCAATACACTGAAGTAATGGGTCGAGATATTGGTAGGCATTTAACTATTTATGTAATTTTTCCATTTGGTTACAAAGTTGTTAAAGGTCTGGTTGATTTTGGCAATGTATATTTCAAGTTGAATTATTTGTGTGATGTATCTTTTTAGGTCTTGTATGTTTGGTTTTCTCTCCTTTTGTTTACTGAAGTAGATGTGTTTTCTTGTCAGCGTTAGAATGTGAATTAGTGCTCTATTTCCCTCTAAGACTCCAAACAATTTTTCAAGAAGTTGTGCATCCATCATCGTTTTTCACTTTTATAGCTTTTACATACAAATTGGTCAGTAAAATTCTGTGCATAAGTTTGAATTGGAATGCCCTTGTTGTACTGTCTGGATTAGCCCATCTGTTTAATAAGTAAAAATTCTTCCAAGGAAGATTGTTGTTTGATAAATTCTGATACCATTTCTGTTGTCCTGCAGGTATTAAATTTTATATAAAAGAATGTTGTAAAAGAACGTTATACCTCTTTTTGCTTAATTTTCAAATTTTTCCCTGATAGGGGAACATGAATTTTCAGAAGTATCTTGATGTCCATTACAGGCAATAATTTTTCGCCATTTCCGTGGAACGTTATTTACTATTCTATTATATAATAGAAAATTGTTCGTGATCTGATACTGTGATACAATTTATGAGAATGATTTTGGCTGGTCATTTGCTTTGATAATGTCTCTAATGGATCGTTTACCAGTATTATACCATGCTAGATTGAATAAGTATTTTTCTTTCATGAATGAATTATTCCATAAAGGCTGAGTAAGGATTTGTCCTGTTGAGTCAGGTCCTTCTATTTTCGTCAACAGTTCATTCCAATGCTTAATAACCTCTTTCCAGAATGGATTGAATTTTGAAGTTAGACTAGGATTAATAGTTCCTCCCGTCTTTAGTATGATTTCACATTTATTTTTTGTAATGGGTACATTGTTATAGGTAAAAGTGTCACACAGTAAGCGTCTCATCCATGTCAGTTTAAAGGCTTTATTGAAGCTGTCTATGTCTATCATCCCAAACCCTCCCTCACTGTATTCATTATAATTGCAACATCTTTCTTTATCTTACTAGGCCTACCATTCCAAAGAAATTGGAAACATATCTTATTTATTTCATTAATCATATCATTAGGGGGTTGAGGGATGTTCATAAGGAAATAAGTAAATTTAGACAGTGCAAGCGTTTGTATCACTTTAATTTTTCCGATTAGTGTAAGGTTTCTTCTTTTCCATTATGTGAATAAATTCTGTTTTTTTCCTACTACTCCTTTATAGTTAAGTTTAAGGATTTCAAATAAATTGGTGGAGAAAGTTATTCCAAGAACTTTGAATGAACCTTGATTCCAGTCCAACTCAAAGTTCGAGCATATCTGCTTCTTAGAATTGCACATTAAACCAATCCATATTAATCTAGTTTTTTCAACATTAACTTTAAGTCCCGATTTGTTTTGAAAATATTTCAATGTCTCGACTGTCGCAGCAAGCAATTCTTCCATGCCATCAAGAAAGAATTCTGTATCATCTACATACTGAGCTATCTTATGTTTCTTTTCATTGAGTTTTATTCCCATAATTTGATCATTTTTGTTACAAAGGATATTTAAAACTTGAGCACCAATGAGGAAAAGTAAACTAGCAATAGGATCACCTTGTCTACAGCCCCTTGAAATGGGAACGGGTTTGGTGAGGTAACCATTCTGCAATATTCAAGCTGATGAATATTTATTCAGTCTTTCTATCCATCTAATGAATGATTGCCCAAATCCGATTAACTACAAGCAATCAAAAATAACGTTCTTGATATTGTATTAAAAGCCTTTTCAAAATCTACAAGCACCAGGGGACCAAGAATATGTTCTGTGAAGGTATAATTGTAGATTCTATCTTATATACTGTATTGAAAAGTGTTATTGGACGCATATTTTAAAGATACTTTCGATCTTTCTTAGTTTTAGGTATACTTGTGATCACCCCTTTTCTTTGTAAGGAAGAAAATTCTCCGTCGTCGTATGATTCATTTAACTGCCTGTAAGATTATTTTGCCGAAGTCTTTCCAGAAAAATGTGAAGAGCTCTATCGGATAACCATCTGTACCAGGCGTTTTGTTGTTTTTAATATTATTTACTGCCCGGACTAGTTCTTCGTATTGTATTTTACCCTCTAGAGCATCACGTTCTGTGTCACCTATTACATTTACTTTATTTCTATCAAGAGTATTATACCACCGACTGTTTTGACGAGGAACTTTGTTATATAGGCGCTTGTAGTATTTGTGCAATTCTTCTAGAATCTTATTCATGTCAGTTGTTTCTTGTTCATCTGACTGTATTAATACATTTATCTTCTTTTCGATGTAATTACATTTTTCGAGGTGAAAAAAATATAAGCTGTTTTTCTCTCACCTTTTTCATACCACCGAATTCGTGATCTTATCATAAAACCCTCTATTGTTCTTTTTCTCACTTTACCAAGTTCTTGGTGTTTCTGCTGGACATGGGAAGATATAGGGAATTTTTATGTCAAAGTTGTGGAGGAGGATCCTCTAGAAGGACTAAATCTGAAGCATGAAATTGAAGGGGTTGCAAAAGAGGCCTGTGAAATAGAAGATGAAGATGCTCTCAAGGAATTCCTTGAAAAGGACTTCATCCCTCTTCTGTTCTGAAGAGGAGGAACATTGGCAGGCATCTGGCCCAGTAACAGATAACCAGGAAACATTTGCTTCAGCCAGAACTGCTTAAGGAGCTAAAGCAGCCCGAGGAGCTCACAAATAAGATGGCTGCTGACTGTTACATTTTGCAACAAGGAAGGCATTCTTCTTACAAAAGTTCATCCGGTTTTGGAGTTCTGTGGATCAAATATTGCTGGTGTAACTCCTCTGCAGGTTAAGTTGCAGTAAACAAAAAGAGAAAAAGTAATAATAATCATGTGAAAATTAAAACATGCTTTTCTGGAGGCATATATCCTATCTATGAATAATGTCACTATCACTAATATCATTCTTGGCTTAACCACTACCACTACATTTTCGTCACTATCCTCATTCTTGCATTTATGTTAACGTTTACATTTACATAAATATTTGGTTGCAGACGTAGTAAAAGTACTAATACAATCGTTCACAACTATCAGTGTAATAAGCAGACAAGCATGCTTTTTTCCTTTTCTGGTTAAAGACGTAGCAAATGTACTAATAAATCCTTCACAACTATTAGAGAGGAAAAAAGTAAACAGAGAAGCAGAAACTACAAACTACCCTCAGGCTTACACTAGGGAAGCATAAACCCCACTATATAATGATGTTTAACATAATGCAAGAAAAACAATATCTCTTCTTCAACAAAGAATAGGGAACACTAACCCTGCGTTCCGTTGCACTCTGCTTCATCTTTGCTATGTTGTAGCAAACTGAGGAGTTTCGATTGGTCGGTTTCTTTATTTACTTAAAAAGCACGTTACCATTAAAAGTAGAGGGTTTTGGAGGCCTTCTTTGGATACATGAATCCCCAAAATAATTTCACATTCAATTATATCCCTCTTGAGCAAATAGACAACTTCATAAAAGCATTAGGGTCGAAAATCCATTAATAACAAAAGGGAGATAACCATGACCAGTCATAGGGGAAGGTCAAGGGAATCCCAAAATGTGTGTCGTCTGCTACTTCGTTACACGCATGGGTATAAATGCTGACGTTTACTACAGATATCAAACCAAGACATACAATCCACTCTGCCACGGTGACGAGAGCACGAAAACAGTCATTTCTTCGAAATGTGACAGCAATCAGCACGTTTGCCACTTCCATGGTATGTAAACTCCGGGGTTCGAAGCATGTTTACCTTGCAAGTCCTTGGAGTGATTACCAATGAGCGCTTTTGCGCGGGTAAAGGGAAGCAACTCGCCGCTAGGGGGCGCCGTCGAGTCGCGTCAACCTTCTCTGTCAGTGAATCTCTGTTCCGTACTGTAACTTTCATTCCGGCGAACCTCTTTGAGCCTTATTTTGCGATTTTCTGCATCTTGTGACTACCGAAAATGGCAAAACCATTCGGAGAGTGGACTAACCAAAAGTTGAGAGCTGCATTACGTCGGAGAAATGCACGGATCTCTGGACGAAAGGCTGATTTGGTGGCAAGGTAGGTTCATGAGTTTTCTCAGATTCACAATCGCATTGTTTTGACGCTGTACAATAATTATTGATCTGTATATTTTTCGGTGATAGTTAATGTGTTATAAATTACCGAAGTGGTGGAAAATGGCAGGATTTTGTTCAGTGGCTTGTTCAAGTTGTTGGCAATTTCGTTAAATACTAATCTAATGTAGGTATGTGACAATGAATATTTTTTGGGGGGTGGAGGATTAAAATACACCATTAAAAAGCACTAAAAAGTAGAAACATTGTAGAATTTTTTTAAATCGGTTAATATTTTTTTAATGACGTTTATTTGAAGGATTAAAATATTTGTGAAGAAAAGTGCTCCCAAATTTTTCTGTTTTGTATTACAGCCAGAACTCCGTTGTTTTTTGCTCAATTATCTCACAACTTGGCGGGTGCATGGGCTTCTTATATCATGCAGATGATCTAACCAAGTGTTGACAGACGGAAAAATACTGGGCCTGGAAACAAACAACAAAACAAACCACAACATACACGATGTAGCAGACAGCAAAGACCTATTCCGCCAATCAAAATACTGCGATTTGGTCACGTGACAAGAACCTCTGTGTACCTGCATGTTTTGTATTACAAATGGCCAGAACTCCGTTGTTTTTGCTCAATTATCTCACAACTTGACAGGTGGGCTTCTTATATCATGCAGATGATCTTACCAAGTGTTAACAGACGGGAAAATACTGGGCCTGGTCACAAACAACAAAACAAATCACAACATACACTGTCAGCCTTTGCTGCTAGCGAGTCAGTGACGCGACTCGCAAGCGCCCCCTATCGGCAGACAATTCCCGCGCAAAAGCGCTCATTCATTCAGTCATTATTCATCCATCCATTCATCATTCAATCAGTCATTATTCATCCATCCATCAATTCATGTATTCATTTATTCGTTCGTTTATTCATTCATTCATCCATTTGTAGGAAGGTGAGAATAGGATATAGAGACCTGTCCAAATTATCTGTAGTTCATCGCACTGTCTCTTATCTGTTCCCATCCTTGTGTGTGTGTGTGTGTGTGTGTGTGTGTCTGTGTCTGTGTATGTGTGTGTGTGTGTGTGTGTGTGTGTCTGTGTGTGTGTGTGTGTGTGTGTGTGTGTCTGTGTGTGTGTGTGTGTGTGTGTGTGTGTGTGTGTGTCTGTGTGTGTGTGTGTGTGTGTGTGTGTGTGTGTGTGTGTGTGTGTGTGTGTGTGTGTGTGTGTGTGTGTGTCTGTGTGTGTCTGTGTGTGTGTGTGTGTGTGTGTGTGTGTGTGTGTGTGTGTGTGTGTGTGTGTGTGTGTGTGTGTGTGTGTGTGTGTGTGTGTGTGTGTGTGTGTGTGGTGTGTGTGTGTGTGTGTGTGTGTCTGTGTGTGTGTCTGTGTGTGTGTGTGTGTGTGTGTGTGTGTCTGTGTCTGTGTGTGTGTGTGTGTGTGTGTGTGTGTGTGTGTGAGTGAGTGAGTGTGTGTGTGTGTGTGTGTGTGTGTGTGTGTGTGTGTGTGTGGATTGTAACTGCAGAGATACGTGAAAAGGCGTGTTTCTCGCACACTCCGTTGCTGCTTTAGAGATATATGTTGTTCACGCAGACGCACTCTCTCATCTAGCACTATCTCAGTCTTCGACTTCTATTGCGGTGTGTCAGAGCACATCGAATTTTACAGTTTATTCATCTAATGTACCATGCACTGTCTGTAGTATTGAATATAAACCTAGTGTTAATCCTTATCAATCATCTCATATATGGCAACCTGCACTCCATGAGTTGTTAACGGTAATATTGAAAGACAATGATGAATGTCCTGATTTAGTTGGCGCCATAATTATTTCACTGGCCATTCATTTATAATGGAAATCACTTTTGTAATTCACTCATTGGCGCAGAATGTACTTTGACTAACGCACTTTCCAAAGGAGTGGAGTTTGCCATATGGGGATGTTGATTTAAGACTCAAACAGTTGTTAGAACCTGTTATGTCAGCACAATTTTTCCTTCACTGGGAACCACAGGTCCCAGCTTTAAGTTAGACATTCTGTCTGCTCTCGCGGAAGTCCAGTCCGCGCAAGAGCTATTAAAGCCAGAGCAGGATGGAGGCCACAGAGGCCACGGGGAGGTCATCCCAGCAGGCAGTGGCCATGCACTGCGCTGTCTGTTACCATGAATAAAGACGCATAAATGTGATGCCACGTCTTCTTGTCTGCTGATTTCTTGGAGGGAGTGAAGGGAGAGAGACAATTACACCATCTCTTCACTCCCTGCCTGTTCGAGCCATGCCACACTCCAGCCACACAGCACCATGCTTCACATTCATTCATTCATTATTACTCCATCCATCCATCACTTTATTCATTTATTTATTCATTCATTCGTTCATTGGCATTGCAACCGTTAAGTTTCAAGGGTCTTCTACATGTAGTGGGAGAGTTATCTACAACTGGAATGTACTGCAAGTCCTCCTGATCAGGGACGCTGTAATCAGTGGCGATAAATATTATTGTTCTATGCTGTGCATCATTTGCCTGAATCGATAGTGTGCGTGCAGGCACTTCCACGCGCGGGGGCGCAAGTCCGCATGTGTGTATGCATATGTATGCGCATGTATGTAAGTGTGTATGTGTTTGTGTATGCATATGTGTGTATGTGCGTGGGTGCGAGCATGTGTACACCTTTGGATGTGGCGATGAGCCGATGATACGTGCAGGAGACGCATCTCTAGCCAGAGAACCGTGCGTGCGCAGTGCAAATGCGGGTATGCGGATATTGCATGAAAATTCATGACTATTATTCTCATGAGCGAACGCACGCAGTTCGGTACGTGCATGTAGAGTGACGTGAAAATGCATGCAGTCGTGCAGTGTGCGTCTGCGTGCTGGGGACAGGAAGGCGGTGCCGAGTCTGGAGAGAGGAGGGCGTGTGGAGGAAGTGGAGAAGGTTTTCTATCAAACACCATTAGCCGCATTCCCTGGGAAGACCACCCAGACCTGTGTGGCGACAAGATGTCCGCATGCGTAGGGACAGACAGACAATCCTCCCTCCTCACACTCACCCCCACCCATCCTTCTTTCTTCTAATGCAACACTGTCTGCAAGCTGGGCAGACATGCCTGTCTCTCTCGCACCCCTTCCCCTCCCTCTTCTCCGCGACGCTCTCCCTTTTTGTGCCCCCGACTCCCCATCCCCACCCCCCCGGGTAGACATGATCTGTCTTCCTCCTCCCCCTCTCACAGGGCGATGGAAGCGAGGGCCTCACTGCCTGCCCTGCTCCCCCCCCCCCCCCCCCCAGGCCCCCAGCCCCACTTGAACTTTGTGTGGAGGTGTGTTTGTAAATGTTACACAAACCTGCAGCCATCCGTCCCAACGTCACCCTCCACCCCGTCTCTCTCTCTCTCTCTCTCTCTCTCTCTTTCTCTCTCTCTTTCTCTCTCTCTCTTTCTCTCTTTCTCTCTCTTTCTCTCTCTCTTTCTCTCTCTCTCTTTCTCTCTCTCTGCCTCTCTGTGTCTGTCTCTGTCTCTGTCTGTCTCTCTCTCTCTCTCTCTCTCTCTGTATGTGTGTGTGTGTCTCTGTCTCTGTGTCTCTGTCTCTGTCTGTCTGTCTCTGTCTCTCTCTCTTTCTCTCTCTCTCTCTCACACACGTGCACATACGCGTCCATACACATGTACACATTCGCATGCTCATACACTTACATACGCACACGTAAATACGCACAC
>JAWQFJ010020909.1:72500-86453 GCA_034096865.1 Theodoxus fluviatilis | reverse complement strand
CAGATCCTATAGCCGAGGTAGTGAAGCCCTTCCCCCGCCATCCGTGTGATAATCACGCAAAATAGAGCCAAGCCCGTTGCAATGACCTGCCTTCGATATTATACTCCCCATGAGGCCTCGTGGAGGTAACCTGATCCGAAACACCCCCCGAAATAACAAAAAACTAACGCCGCAGAGAGGGGAGGGACGTCCCACTTGTGTGCCTGGCTGGCGAATACAATGTATTGTTTTCTGTGAAACATGGTGCGACAGGATGGCCTAAACTTGGTATTGTCAGTGGTTTAATTGTATCGTTCTGGATCCGTTATTCCCCCTGGACTTCGCCCGTCGCAGCTGATTCCGTGGTGTTTATGTATGTTGTGGATTTTTCGGTTCGGGTAGTTTCTCGTAATCAGATCTTACAACACGGTTAAAATGACTGCACCTACTTTGCTTTGTGGTCGATATACCTGGATTTATTGCCGAGGTCGAAGTGCATGTGTGCTATGTTGGATATCACGTCCTGATGATCCCGTTCGTGGACTGTTTGTGCACCGGGAGATGAATGAAAGGCCCGGTAATCTTATGCACTATCGGGGTTTTTCATCGGTCAACGAGCTACGGTCAAACCTAAATATGGGATGTCTCGCTTGTATACCGGGATCTATGCTGATTGTGAGGTCGATAGTATCCCCCGGAATTATGGTGACATCCAAGTTTCGTCAGGATACCATGATACATCAAGTAATGTTCGGATGGTCAGCATCTCTTGCGGTTTTCTCATTGGCTACCAGGATGCCGCTTGGTACAATTGGTCTGATTGTGGTTGTTGATACACAAGTATGGGATCGTACACTTTTCGAATTTGACGACCTACATAGGAACCCCCTTTTACAGTGAAAACTTGGTGGATACCGGTTAGGCATGCGGAGTTATTTCGGACAAGGTGACATAGTAGCTACAGCGACGGAAATAGGTTACGAGGCGGGGCACGCTGTCTACGAGACGAGGAAGAGCGCCAGGAGCACCAGGGGGAGGAGTAACGCCAGCATGGGGGCGTGGCTGGGGGCGTGGTTAGCTGACGTGGCACGCCAGGTGGGCGGAACGAAGGGTGGAAATGCGGTAGCGGGCGTCTGCAGGGGCAGCATTTCGCAGTTGAGGGATCGGTAGCCCGGCAGCTGTGTCTGGGACTGAAAATGAAATAAACAACAGCTATGATAACGAGACATTCGACGATGATTTCTGTCTTGCTTTCTTTGAGAAAACGGTACTTTCATTTTGCAAATCTAAATTATGACGAAAAGGATGTCTATATTGTTTCTTCATTCAGAACGAATCTATATCTGTGAGACCAGGACATGGGGTGAAACCTCGATCTGGCTAAGCTAAACACCTTGTCATGTCAGATACACTTATTTCCAATTCGTGCCGTCAAAACTGTGTCGAGATATGAACATACAATAAAAGTTGTGGCACCCCGCAGAAGGTTTACAGAAATCAGTGAAATTGAGAGCTTACAATGTGTGACAGTTTTCAAAGTAAATGGAGAGTCAAACATTTTACCAGTTTTCCGTCGGACCTAATTCTTTAAAATATATTTGCCATGCTATAGCTCCCACTAATCCTGTCAGAGAACCGTACCACGTAACACCCGTTGAGAATTTCACATTGTAAATGTGTCAAGTTTATTCACAGGTGTAATACTTAATCCGATTCAAATTGAATTAGCACTCCATTTTCGTTCCACCAAAACATGGCGTGCAGAACTGAAGACGAGGTCAACACCTACCCATCGTGACCACGTCCTCAGCAGGCAGTGGAAGCCGTCTCCAAGGCAACGACTGCAAGGCGCGTCTCGACCTTGGAACCTCCACAGCAGGCTGTAGTCACGTGTCAGGTTGCCCCTGTGGACGACAACAAGAACCCCATGTGTTGGGATGTTCTCCCTTGGGAAGAATGATGCAACCTCGCTCCCCCTTCCAGGAGTCACATTGGATACCTGCGATGGCAGTGAAGGCACAGTACTGCAATGACACCCTCCCGCAGCCGCCAGCCAGCCTCGGGTTGGAATGCTGTCCAGGGAGCCAAGATGGCGTGGGTCTATGACCGTGCATATTCCATCAGACTGTGTCTGTGTTTGTGGCAAGATGTCAAGAAAGAAATGACCTAGTGGACCAGTGACTAGTAAGAGAAAACGTTCATTGGTTTGGGTTCAATATGTTCTAATTTTCTGCACGAGCCACTTTCTTTGCCATGAACTTCATGTCTTCCCGGAAAGACTTCCCCTCATTTCTGAATGTTCAAAGCCTCCAACTGCCTGATTTATGTGCAATGGGTCTCCTGTGCCCTCATCTCTCGGTAGAAAGCCTTGCCAACTGTAGCCTACCGAATCCCACCCGAAGTGACATGATGCAATTTATGTTCGAAGGGTCTGCCACTGCAGTACTCTGAGAATGAATTAATGAATGAATAAACAATCATAAAAAACGAAAGAATAAACAAACAAAAGAACAAACATACAAACGAACGAAAGAAAGAAAGAATGAATAACGTCTTACTAATGTCGTTTGGACAAAAGGCTACTCTATGACCTAAAGCTTTACTGGATTTTTTTCTTCATCTGGCATGGGCATTTCCGCCGTGAATGCAACAGGAAAATGGATTCGGTCTGGAGCTGCCGATGTGAAGAGCAGTCACACATTGGTTAACATGACGTGGTGTTACCATCAGGCAGCAATGGTATTGCCACAATAAATAACTATGCAACTAGATAACAACACGAAATGAGGTTGAACATTGATTAAACTCTAACAGTCGGGAATTTACTTAAGCGTCTTCTGGACAGAGTAGGAAAGGTTCTTGCCTTGATGAGATCTGAATATAGTTGCATCTGTCAAAACATAGTCTGGTGACTGTTCTGGGACAAGATAATCGCGTATAACTTCACACATCTGACAGACAGAATAAAGCAGAAAGACAGGGCGAGAGAAATGAAACTATTGGAAGGGAAATGGAATGAACATGGAGCTCAAACGAAACAGGCAGGAATGCTGAGAGAGGAAGGACCATAACAGAGTGGCAAAGAGAAAAGGCTGGTTTGAGTGAGAAAGGAAAGGAACGAATAGGCGCTAGCTGTACATGTACTTACGTCTCCACTCCACACTTGATGAGCCGCTTGAGAGACGCCATAAGAGTGTCAGGTGGAACGCTGTCGTTGAAGTAGCCAGTCACCGCTATGCCTGCATCCAGAAGGGCAATGAATATGCTTGTATCAAGTTACGTCGACGTCTTTACGAATAGGTTACTTTCTAATCGTATTCGAGCGCACAGTGCTCTTTCAAGACTGTGTCCACTGGCAATGTTACGCTTCCCAACAGAAATGCCAGTAGGGAAAGGAAAAGTGTAGGCGTTATAAACAAATTGCATTTCAACTTTTGTCAGGTCTTGCCGATTAGTTTCTTTCAATTAAAGTAATTTCATTGACGCAGAGAATGCTTTTTGTGAATCTATACTGGATACGTTTCTATGGTCAATCACCTTACTTGTCCTACTGCACCTTCTATGACACCTTCTCATACTTTTTCCCCAACTTTACTGAAATCGCGCTTTCGTCAGCTAATGCAGTCTCGCAACATAGTCGACCAACACGATTCATAGGCAGTACATCTCATACAGAGAACATCAAGTCAACAAAATGGAATTCAGCTGTGAAATGAGTCTACAGCGGTCACTCGAGCTTCTTGCTTGACGATGCGTGGAGCACGTGACGTACCGATGGCCCTGTCGTTGTAGCCAGGGTCGTGGTCCCCCACGCTGTCCCAGCCCCTGCCCTCGTAAACGCGGCCGTCCATTCCCAGCACGAAGTGGTAGGGCACGCCTGTCTTGCCCTCTCGCATGGACCGATCCTGTAGCACCAGCAAGCATTGTCTTACCGCATGCACGGCACGAGACTGGCCAGAGCAAATATTTGTTCATCCATTCTATTCAGAGATGCACAAACAGGAAGTGATCAGGGGTAGGGTGGGGGGGTGGGGTGGGGGTGGGGTGGGGGGACGTGTAGAGCGGTTCGAGACCCAGACGTGGGTGAGAAATCGCTGTATAAAATCAGACATTTACCTTTTGAGGATTAATGGGTAGCACAGGCAAGTGTGTTGTTGATACTCGTATCTGCATGTTGCCACCTTTAGAGGCGACATTACACCATTCTCATCATCATCATCATCATCATCATCATCATCATCATCATCGTCGTCGTCGTCGTCGTCGTCATCATCATCGTCTTCATCATCGTCTTCATCATCATCATCATCATCATCATCATCATCATCATCATCATCATCATCATCACAATCACAATCACAATCACAATCACAATCACAATCATAATCATAATCATAATCATCATCATCATCATCATCATCATCATCATCATATCACCATCATCATCATCATCATCATCATCATCATCATCGTCGTCGTCGACGTCATAATCGTCATCACCGTCATCATCGTCTTAATCATTATCATCATCATATCATCATCATCATCATCATCATCATCATCATCATCATCATCATCATCATCATCATCATCATCATCATCATCATCATCATCGTCGTCGTCGTCGTCATCATCATCATCATCATCTTCATCGTCGTCGTCGTCGTCGTCGTCGTCGCCGTCGTTAGGATCATCGTCTGGTACTCTTCATCAACAACAAAGCCATCAGTGTCGCCCGTCTTTACCCACACACGCCCTCCATTGGTTTCGTGGTGCAGAGAAACCCTGCAAGTCTGCCTTGCCAAGCACGCACGCAGGCCAAACGCTACGTCTGGAAGCCGCAAACCTCTCGCCAAGAGGGTGCTTGTTGAAGAAAAATCTGGACTAAACGAAACGAACAGACACACATACACACTCACGATCGCGCGCACGCAGAACGGTTCCCTGTCCCGCACACTCACTTACTCAGCTACCTGGGCCTCGCAGTACAGTTGCTACCCAACAGCTGGTCACCCACCTGCAGTGCCCGCATGTACATTTCACAATCGTGGCGGTTGTAGCAGGGCGGGTCACCGGTGGCGTGCATGATGACACGGGTTGCCTCCCCTTGTCGCAGATTGCGTCGTGGCTCCATCTGGTAGTCGTTCCACTCGTTGAACTTCACCATTTCCGGGCATGATGTTTCTGCACATGCGTGAGCGATAGAGAAAAGTAACCTATGTAGCACACATCTACTTCGATATTTCGATTAGAAAAATCAGTCTGATTAAAGCAATTCGCTACAGATAACATGAGCGTTAAATGCAATGCGTGCTCATCAGCGTTTCAATGTAATGGAGAATCTTTTATTGGTGTATACTACTTTGCATGAATAAACACCTTTTAAATTAATAAATGACAAGGAGAAAAAGTACCCCCCCAAAAGAAAAGAAAATTGAAAAGGAAAGAAAGAGAAAAAGAACTATTAAAAACCCCATAATAATTCATGTTCCATCGGGGGCTTTTGTTTCTGACCCTTGTCAGTGCCAGTGTTTTCACAAACTGAAAGGTATCCAGGCCTACTTACCTTCAGGCAGAGGGCAGTCCGTGACCTCTGTTGTCCTCACCGTGAAGGGCTGTCTGGCAATCAACACCTCACGATCTGAGTACAAAACACGTCATCAATATTCTGTGTCGTTTGCGCTCTCTCTCTCTCTCTCTCTCTCTCTCTCTCTCTCTCTCTCTCTCTCTCTCTCTGTCTCTCTCTCTCTGTCTCTCTCTCTCTCTGTCTCTCTCTCTCTCTCTGTCTCTCTCTGTCTCTCTCTGTCTCTCTGTCTGTCTGTCTGACTGTCTGACTGTCTGACTGTCTGTCAGACTGTCTGTCAGACTGTCTGTCTGTCTGTCAGACTGTCTTTCAGACTGTCTGTCAGACTGTCTGTCAGACTGTCTGTCAGACAGACAGACAGTCTGTCAGACTGTCTGTCTGTCTGTCTGTCTCTCTCTCTCTCTCTCTCTCTCTCTCTCTCTCTCTCTCACACACACACACACACACACACACACACACACACACACACACACACATCAAAACGTCTCTTTTTCAACTTGTCGACTTTAAAGATTTAGGCAGACATCTTTCTTCAACCTGTTTTTCGGACAGCAAGAAATACTATTGCATATTTGATATTCTTTTCTCGTCGTGAACGGTTTTATATCATCCGCACATTTGTGTAACAAATATTTTGTAAAATGAGCAAATGTCAAAACATTTTAGAGTCCTGGCTAAATATTACAATGACAATCGTCCACAGCATGTGCATTTGGATGCTTACGGGTCCTGATAAGCTGCAATACCGTAATTATCACCAGCAGCTTACTGTTACACGCCAACTTGCCTGTTTTAAGATCTTTTTGTCCCTGAACACGACTCAAAGAAGTAATTGCAGCAATAGTGAAAGATTAAATAAAATCATATAGAAGCAATATATCAACGCCTTTAGTACATAAACATGTGGGCCTATACATAGTCAGTTTGCGCCCCCTGGTCGAACGTACTTTCCATCAGCTGATGGATGGCTCCACTGCCGTTGACAGTCAGGTAGAGGGGATGGTAAGGGGAAGCCCGCTTGTTGACCACGCTCACGTGATCAGCTTCGATCTGGATGTCCAGCTTGTTGCCAAGGTAATCCAGGTCCACAAACCTCATTCTGTGCGTGCCTGGCGGAAGTCGGGGGTCAAAGGCCAGAGCCTCGGTGTGGATCCTGACTCCTCCGTAGCCGTTGAAGACGGCCTGCAGGAATCCGCCCATGCCTGTCAGGAAGTTGATCGCCCCGATGCCAGAGCGTGCCTCTGTCCAGATCTGTGGAACCAAGGTAAATGTACCTCGACACATCTTCACATACTGTCAGTGAAGGGGGAGACGGTGGTGCGTGGGGGAAGGGAGCAAAGAGAGGCGGAAGGAAGGTAGAGATGGAGGAAGACAGAAAAGTACGGGAAGATGCGTAAAATAAAATAAAAATTAGATGACGATGCAATGTGCACGCACGCACACACACACACACACATACTCTCATGCACACACACACACACACACACACACACACACACACACACACACACACACACACACACACACACACGGATTGACAGACATCAGAGTAACAAAGAGAATCACAGAAAGGTTCGAAAGGTTCCCTTTCAGTTGGAGTCAAAAAAACATCATGAATGGAAGAACTAGCTCAGCCAGTGGCGTCCAGCCATTTATTGTTCTTCCAGACACGTGACGATGCTGGGAAGGGAACCCATCAAAGCGGTGAGGAGAGATGAAAAACAGTGATGAAAAACTTACAAACGACATCGACCAGTATGAGGGACATGTGATGAATTAGAGAAACACAAAGAACGACCAAGGAAAGAAATAGTACATAAACCCAAAATCCACTCATCCCATCCTGTGAAAAGAAGGGAATTTACAACCACAAAACAACAACAGTAATAAGACAATGAACCAACAACGAGCACGTTTTACAATTTCAAATGCGAGAGAAACAAAAGGAAACGAGATTGAAAGTTGTGAGACTGAAAAACGGTGCCAGACCTTGAAGGGTTCCCGGACGTAAGGGTCGTAACTCTCTTTGAAGAACTTGTCTGCCAGTTCCCGCTCCCCAAGTTCCAACCAGCCAATGGCAAACATGCCCCAGGTCATGGCGGGGCCCATGGGGTTGGTGACCGTCTCATACTTCAATAGGTCATTCCTCCTGACCTCCCTAGATATGGGCCACATCTGGGGGTAGCCCATAAGGATGACGTCAGCCTGCTTGATGCCTCGTGGGTCTGGAATTAGAGGACATAAGGTGGATCGGGATAAGTAATTAAATAAATACATTGCGACAATGCGTCGTGTCGATGTAGGTTTGCACAAAACGCCTCAATCTACAAGTACAAGTATCACCCTTATGCATCGGGTAAGTTGTCTGATCTGAAATAAGTCTTTCTGGGCCAGACATGTACAGAGACAGAATGCACGAGTCGGTCCACCACTAGTTCCACAGCACACGTTTTGGAGCCTTTCAGTGCAGTGTCAATTTACCGTTAAATCGACATTATTTCCACTTAATAGTCTTTATTCGTAATCTATTCTAAATCGCTGCACGTATGAAATGAAATTCAGGTGTACAGAAAGAAGAATTATGAAATACTGCATTCTTGTATTACACCTTCCTGACAATGTCAAGTGAGAGATCCATAGGCATTTCTCCGTTTTATTCCTTGAATTGTAAATGCAAACTTTACAGTGAACACATCGATGCAACAATGGAGAATGTGAAATTCATCTGACATATTCCAGGGACCCAAGGCTATTCAGTGTGTCTGTCAAGCTTCCTAACCACACCCCAGACACCATCTGTCATCCTGCCAGCATAACCTACACAAGATACACCGCACTTACCTGAGTATATATGACCACGCTTGCACATTATACACCCCAACTACCATACCTATCCGTCACTTCATCACCCTGTCTCTCTGACTGCACCATCTCGGCAGTTATAGCCAAGACGAGATCTGAAGGAAACTGAAACCTGTGCTCCAAATGAAACGAGGAGGAAAACCGAAGATGCTAGTTCAATAGGCAGTAGATGGGAAAAAGACAATGACTACCCACAGAGGCTTCAAAAGGAAAAGCACGGAGACGAAATCTGCGAAAATCTGTTTTGCTTGGCATACCTTCAGCATGCGTGCTCCTCATTAGTTGTCAAGTAAATACATTGTATAGGCCTTATGTGCGACCTGATTTGAAGGAAATAATGGAGCAAGTCCCAAATCTACTCAACAGACACATCATTCTCACCCTTGTCGTCCTCGTAGCCCTCGTACTCGGGGTGGAACTGCTCGTCGTGGTCAAAGGGCACAAAGATCTGGCGGGCAGCCTGCTCCCAGTCTCCGCCTACCTGGTTCATCTGGGCCATGGCCTGGTCACCATGGAGACAGGCAGCGTACCTGGCCATCAGCAGGGACAGCTTGGCGCCCACGTTGGTGTACACAGAGTTGGTGACGTTTTCCGCGTGTTCGTCTGGCGGCATCACCCCTGGCAACGAGCAAGCACACACGCTAGTCTGAAATGATTGGTTGGATCCACCCTGACAGTGGGTGAGTGTCGTTATTGACACCATAGATGCGAATATGAATATATGAAGTTGACCCTGTGCAGACGATAAGTTCACTTCCAAAGCAGTTCGTGAAGAAAATGCGTGCAAAAGAAAATGAAAGACAAACCTTGAAGCTAGGGGGTCGGGCATTTGGGTTGAAATCCTGGTGTGTGTGTGTTCTAATTACAGCTCATGTTCTGTGCAAATTTGATATTATTACGGTCTACGACATACTGAAATATGGTCAGAAATTTTATCTTATACATGCTGCTTTTTTCAAAACATTATTTGATACTAATACATTGCGCATGAAACAAATGGAGGAGAAAATTTCGCAACCATGCTTCGTCGACATGTTAGACCTGTAACCCAGGGAACCGCGCTGAAGACTTATGGCAGACAGCTTTGATACCGATATATTGTATGCGCTGTATTCCCGGATGATTGCTACAGCGATAGAACATTGTTTTCTGAATGACCTGCACTGGCAGTGTAAGATTTCAGCAGCACACTATAGATAAGGCAGCTCGTCTTTATCTACATGTCCATCTTTTATAAACATGAGTCATTCAATCCTCGTAAAATGCTTTTCAGTGTCGGCTGCTCCAAAACCTGAGACCAAACTTTAGTTGGGAGTAGATGGAGGAAACAAATCTGGACTGGAGGGGATCGAAACCTCAACCCTCCGATGAACTGACGTTATCCTATCATCAGGCACTTTTGATTTTTTAAAAGCTTAATGTACTTTAGCGGCAATTCTACCTCTGATGTCGAAGGCGCCTTTTGTGGCATTCCAGGAGAGCCTGGAGCGCCAGAACTCGGCCATGCCACGAATGAGGTCCCAGCCCCTCTCCTGTCGGAGCCAGGCCGTGTCCCTGGTGGCGGCCAGGTACTGCCTGGCAGCCAGGGCAATGTCTCCGGTGATGTGTACCTGGTTCTCACGACACGGCACGCAGATGTCCGGTGTCTGTTCAGCTCCAGTAAAGGCGCTCTCCCAAGGGAACCTGCAGGCAGGACAAGAGGCAAGGAAGGGTGATGAAAGTGGTGTTGTGTTGGAAAGTTAATAACAGCAATGGAAGCTCAAAATCGTGTGTAAGTTATTGAAGGCTACCTAATAAGATATATATTGTTTAATGTCACCTGTTAGGAATGCAGGAAGTGAAGACACATATATTTTATGCTTGTATCACCAAAATAGCTATTCATTCTATACATTATTTTCAGAATATCAAAACTGGCTCATCGCCATATTATGCGTCTATTTCATTCACTTTGCCTGGTAATGAACTCCATGCAGGATCCGCAAGCCATCCAGCATAATACAAAATGAAGGTTGTAGTTTGGAACTCTAACCTTTTAACCTGAAATACTGACAGACGAAAAGTTTTGTCCACCGATCGTGCATTGTCCTTTGAAGAAACTACAGCAGCCGACTAAGAACACTGTCGCATGTGGCAGTAGGAGGATATGCGATGAAAGTTAAACGACAACAGATCAATTGGCAGAAAAACGGCAGGTTGTCAGTAGGCGCTTGAGTAGCTTTATACAGAAACGATAAAAATGGCCACAATGAGCACTAATCGACGTTCTTAAAGTATCCCTCAGCCATTTCCAGCTTGGTCATTAATCCTCACAGAGGTAAAAAGACAGTGGTTCTGTGGAGCAATTGTTCATCTGGTTGTATTGGTCAAAACAAAAAAGTTACATGAAAAAATCCCACAAAATATTTTGACGAGTGCCAGAGGAACCTCAACAAGATCCTTTGCATAGAAAATGACGTCATCAAGTCTAACCTGTAGCCGCGATAGCCTCCTTCCAAAGCGCGCTTTCCAGCTTCCGGTATCCCGTACACCCGGTAGCTCAACATGGCCCGCGCCATTTCCGGGTGGAAGAGAACGAAGGGTGGGTACATCCATGTCTCCATGTCCCAGAACACGTGCCCCTGATACACAGTGGGTGTTTCACACAATGTCAGGCATGCAGGCATGGATATTGGCAAAAACAAACAAGCAAATGAAAACGAAGAAAAGAAAAACAAAATGGACCTCACCGACCAATGCATCAGCATAAATGAAAGCTCGAAGCAAAGTTACTTATGCCAAAGGGTTCAAACTTTCGAATATGATTGCAAGCAGTAAAACACTGGTCATCGATTTCTTACACCTCATGCCCATCGTACCTACCAACATTTTCTAAACACCCTATACTCACAACTCCGCTTCAGTAAAGTGCACGGTACCTGGTAGTCCGTCCAGTTGGCGCCGTTGGCCAGACCGCCAGGGCTGAGTCCGTAGAACTGGTTGTTGGGAACGAAGGGCTGGTAGGCAGGCATGAAGGACAGCAGATAGTAGAAGGCGCCGTTGATGAGCTTGGCAAGCTTCAGGTCGCCCTCCACTTCGATGCGTCCCTGGTCCCACCTGCATGGGGATTGCAGGCATGAGTTGGAAGTGTTCGAGGATGACAATTCTGAGCCCCCCAGCTATGCAAACCTCTTCCTTTACCTTTACAGGTAAACAGTAACAGACCGAGATAATAATGGTTGATAGAAAAATATGGAGATTCGTTGTGTAAGCGTGTGCTTGAGAGCGAGAAAAGGACGTGAAAAAGACAGACGTGCAAACACGTTCATTTGGACGCATACTCGTGTACGACTATACACGTCATACATATGCACACACGTACACATTCGCATACATGAAGAAAAACGTGCACTTATATGTATGTGTGTGCGCGCGCGTAACCGCACAAATACACCTATACGCACATACACACACACACACACAAACACACACACACACACATACACACACAAAAACACACACACACACACAAACACACACAAGCACACATACAAACACACACACACAGAGACAAACACAAACACAAGCACACACAAACACACACTCACACACACACACACACACACACACACACACACACACATGTTCGCACACTACACACACACACACACACACACACACACACACACACACACACAAACACAAGCACACACGCATGCATGCATACACACACACACACACGTGTGGACACAAACACACACGCGCGCGCGCGCGCGCACACACACACACGCACGCACGCACACACACACACACACACACAGGCTTGGACAGACCTCTGCTGCCAGGCGTAGACGTGTCTGTAGTAGAGGGAATCGGGGCCCTCGTCATTGAGCAGTCGGGTGGCCTCCACAAAGGTGGCTTCTGCCTTCTGCTCGTTCGTGTCGATGGCGGAGATGAACACCCACGCCTGTTGTTGCTGCCCGGGCTGCACGCACGTAGAGACGTTAAATGTGAGAGTTTAGCACAAACGAAAATCGCGACCATGCATAATCAATTTTTTTAACCTCCTCCAAAACGTAGGAGGCTAAAACTAACAGGACAGAGTCATGGGCAACAACATCGACGACAACAACGGCAACGACAAAAAAAAAAGTAGACCTGTGCAGGAAGAAGAGCAAGAGGTGGTAAATGAAGAGGAGTAACCGCGGGAGGAGCATGAATAGGATGAAGAGCAGGGGGTGCAGCTGGGGGAGGAGGATCAGCAGCAGAAGCAAGAGGACGAGAACCAGGAGGAACAGATCCAGAAGCAGGAAAGGCAGAAGAGGGAAGAGGATTGGAGTAACAGGAGCAAGAGAAGACAAACAGCAATGGAAACAAATGATAAGAGGACAAAGAAGACTGGTTGCCAATAGGCAAGCAAGACACCTTACCCTGAGCTGGAGGGTGAGGGGCACGTCTATGTGGTAGATGAATACGTCCTGTAGCTGTGCACCAGGTGTCTCCCTCTGCCTGGTCTTTCCCTGCATCAGTCTGGAAATAGGAAGCATTATTTGTCCCATCCTTAGTTGTCACAGAAAGTCGCACAGCTATTTGACATTGTAACAACTCACAGATAGTACACAAGGCCACACTTCCCACAATCGGACACAGACACATTCCTAGCAAGCGGGAGAGGCCATTCCCAGGCGGCCTTATATCCCCATCACTAATATACGACTTCAACAATCAAATAGGGCTATGTGTACCTTCACTGGTTAGATAAGGCCTTGCCCCCATTATTCAGATTGGGTAAATCCTGCAGTGGCCCGAAATGGCCGCAAGCCCAGTATTCTGATATCCACTCTCTCTTTGTCGTGTGAATTCGGCAAGGGCATATCCTCGGCAGTCTGACACGACCATATCCTCTGCACCTAGAAAACGCCACAAACCAAACGGTCATTCGCCAGCGGCACTTGTGGAAATAACTCCCAACCATCACTCTAGTGGTCTAAAGAGGCCACACCTCCTGGGAGTAAGATAAGATCTCAACTCAGCATTGAACGCGGCCACTCCAACAATCAGTCATAGAATGACTTTACAGCGCAGGCGACGTTTAGTTGGAAGCATATCTGACTGTCTGATTTCCAAGGGTCACATTTCCAGCAGACAAATGAGGCTATACCCCCAGTAGTCATGCAATGTCAGGTCACAGAAGTTAGCCTAGACCCGCTTTCACAAAACTGCACTTTAGGAAAACAGAAGGCGTACAAGATTTTGGGTGTGGGTGCACCTTACCTGAAATTGTCTCTGAAAGTCCTTGTCGTCCCAAAGACGATGTCCACGCTGTCGGGACCTCGGTTTTGTGTCAGGTTCAAGGTCACAGGAGAGTTGCTGTTGGTGGACCTCTTGGCCCTGATCTCTGTCACCAGAAGACGCGTGAAGAACTGGTGGGCGTAAATGCGAGTCTCCACCTCCACGTCCCCGGATGTCAGCGTGTCCGTGAAGACCGCTGCAGATATGGAGAGAAAGGTGATGACGTAGGAAAATAGACCAAACCCTGCGGCTTTGAG
>JAWQFJ010020909.1:57500-70000 GCA_034096865.1 Theodoxus fluviatilis | reverse complement strand
CACACACACACGCACACACGCACAGAAAAATCCTGACCTGTCGGTCTGGAAGATGTAGGGGGAAGTGCTGGTGTCGGGGTACAGCTGGACAGCTTCCGCTTCTTCCACACATTTTCCTTCGCACGTTGGCCGTCGCACGGCACTCTGCATGGAGCGTGCGTTCTGTAATATAACAAAGCAGCTCTTAATGACGTCACTTTACTCAATTATTTCAGGGTAGAACGGAGTTGGACGAACGAATCGGACGAAAACAAATGTGGAGGGGACAGGGAGTCCATCAACTTATCTGTTTAAACATTTGTTTGATGATTCCACACCTCTTACAATATTGGATAAATACAACAAAAACCTCATGTCGATGGCACATAAGTGTTCTTGAGGTCGGCTGTGCGAGTGCTACTGGAGCAGGCCTCAAACGGACAAAGACCACAGCGTTCAAGCTGATTAGGGAGGTATCGTTTGAAGCTTAGACTGTATCCGATTCCACAAATGGTAATATTAAAAATTATATTCTGAATAAATTAAATAATTACTTCTCTCCTCCATCCCTTCAACTCCTCTGTTTGTGTGCGTGTATACGTGCACGCGCGTGTATGTGAGTGTGTGTGTTTTCTTTGAGAGTTACACACTCACTACACAGCGCCATCACCACTTTGACAAAGAGCAGTCCCCTTTTATTCGGTGCTTATTTGTCGACGATAATGCAGCAGGATCAGTCAAAGTATATATGTTCTATAAACTAATCAAACGAATATTTTATAAATTATAATTTTACAATGAAATTGGCCCGATATAATATGTTTCCAAACGCAAATTTTCCAGGTTAGCTTGTATAAGGCGCTGTCAATGTCGAGGACGAGGGGCGCTAGTGAACGTATTACTAATGTCAAATTTGCGAAACCTTGGCAAAGTCACTATTCAAAACCGACCGTATAGTTTCCCTCTACGTTGCACGTGCTATTACACCAATGAAGTGCAAAGGGCTGAACACCTGGAATGAATAGTTGTTTAAAATTATTATTATCTTTATATCATCATATATGCATAATCATCAAGGCATGTTCAAGGCGATATTTAATGTGGTTCAATGTCCACAGCAAGACTCAACCAGAGCTTCCATGTAATCATTAATAAACAACTATCTGGACAGTTTGACGAGAGGCAGACACTGCACGTGCAATCTGCACATCATGTGTACGCTTATTATTAAAACTTATCCAGGGAGACAGTTGGAGGATCAAAGTATGAAAAGCAAGGCGAAGTCTTACCCAGTGTTTCCAGGTCATCAGCTGGCACAGGAGTCTGTCGCCTGGGCAGGAACGGTCCGTGCACCTAAAGCGACTGTCTGTGGTCATCTCCCCGAACTCCAAGACGTAGTTTTCGGACAGCGAACCCCTGAAGAACATGATTGTCACATCAAGACACTTTTATACATAAAGAAAGTTGAGTTCATCACGCACCCTTGACATTCCTCTCGGAATAATCATTTTACTCGAAATCACAATTAAGGCCGAGCCACCAATAAATCGGTCGTGAGCATTTCTAAGGTGCGTCCTTTAAGCTGTAACATAAATTTATGTACATGCATTTCCCTCGGGTCTTTTCATTCCTATTCTATTCAACTGTACATATATTCATATCATCATGACACTAATTGTAAAATATTTATTTTAAAAAACAGTATCGGGTATACAAGCGACACTGTAATGCACTTGTGGAGTGTTCCCTAGGTTCTTGCGGGATAGGCTGCAAAGCATACATCCGTTCAATATCAACCAAGGGAACTCTTCTTGTATGAGAGGGCGAGAGCGATGACTCACCTCTCCACAGCGCACTTGACGAGCCGCTTTGCAGCCAGCACTGCCAGGTGGCCTGGCTCCTCGCATGTGTAGTTGCCCAGGAAGGCGATGCCTGCAGATGCATTGAGTTCTTGTACTTAGCCAGCAAAGGGATACCATTCCTTAGCATGTTAGCAGTGTAGAACGTCGTTTGAAACATGAAATTAATTGTATCATTATCATCATATTCAGTGTTACTCTATTCAAATAAGTATTTCTCGCGAGCAAATGTTTCATTTCTGAAGCTCCTGTGCCATTTCAGACAGTTTCAAGCAAACATGTGAACACAACTCATTTTGTTATTCAGAATGATGTAGGCCAGTACTCCTAACCACAATCAAGGCTGATGACAGAGTGAGTTCTTTCTGTGTTTCGGACTGTACAATGTTGACATTCAAACAATATGCTTTGAAACTATTCAGTTAAAGCTGTTTACGAAATTCGGATAACAGCTTCCGTATATACAGAGCAAGCACAGTGACTTCGTTATCATAGCTGTGGTTTTTTTGCGGTTTACAAATGTTGTAAAGAGGAAAGGAAATGATTACTGCATAAAATCAGGATGATGTCAGATCGGTATATGCCAAACTAATGCAAAACTGTGAACTTTGAATCTTGGTCGAATGGCTTGTGGCCAAAAATCCACGACATCGACGACTACTAAGTTCAGCGTTATTGCACAAGGCCACAGTTTGAATAGGACAACAATAAAAGAGTGACTCCCAAAATCAATTTCAGGATGTTATTTTTTGGAGTTTCTCTATTAAAAAACTATCATTGCGCCGAGACCACTCCTTGACAAAGGCCTGTGGAGAGAGGTCGAAGGCTCCAAGGTTTATCTTTGTTCTCATTGAGCGAACCTGATAACGTTCTTTTGCCATGCATACAATATTCGTCCCTGACGAGCGGTTCCACCAAAAAGAAAAAGAAAAAAAAAGCCCGGCGTGGGTCTGTCCGTTGAGGTCACAGATTCGTGATTTCAGCTTTGGAAATATTTCAGATTACAAACGTTTTCTCCAACATTGCTTGTGCTATAATTTTTTAACACAAAAAATCATTGTTCTCCTAGGAAACATTTGCACACGCAGACACACACATATACACACAAACACACTCACACACATATACACACGTGTACACGTACACACAAACGACACAACACACAAAATCACACACACACACACACACACACACACACACTTTACTGGCTCCGAGAAGTGTTGTAGACCACTCTATAATCATGTGGAAGGAGCAGAGCTCCTCCTGAAGAGACTTGCTGGACCCTGCACTCACTGAGGTGGTTCTGTCTGCTGCTGGAGTCGGGATGGTAGGGTTCTCTGTCCCAGCCTCGCCCCTCGTACACGCGTCCGTCCTCCCCCACCATCCAGTTGTAGGCCACCTCCCCCACGCCCTGGTCCTGCTGCTGCATCTGTCAGCAAACACGGAGGATCTTGATGTGAGCAGAATGCATGAAGCATGGCGATGACGAAAGAAAAGGGGTGTAATTCAGGCGGGAAGTTTGTGTGTGTGTGAGTGTGTGTGTGTGTGTGTTTGTGTGTTTGTATGTGTTTGTGTGTGTGTGTGTGTGTGTGTGTGTTTGTGTGTATGTTTGTGTGTGTGTGTTTGTATGTGTTTGTGTGTGTGTGTGTGTGTTTGTGTGTATGTGTGTGTGTGTTTGTATGTGTTTGTGTGTGTGTGTGAGTTTGTGTGTCTGAGTGTGTGCGTGTGTGTTTGTGTGTGTGAGTGTGTGCGTGTGTGTGTGCCTGTTTGCGTGTGTGTGTGTGCTTATGTGTGCGTGCGTGTGCCCGCGCGTGTGCGAGCGCATGCGTGTCTGTATGCGCGAACGGGCGTGAGCTTATGGTGCTGTATCAGTTAGGATCCACAATGAGAAGACGGATATGTATATCTGACAACATTATCTTATGTGCTCACTTACTTTGATCTTTCATAAGAAATTCTATAAAACTGCACGAGACCGAAGCTCTTTATTGATTTTACCTCCTTGGACACAAACTCAACATTCCCACTTCCATGTTCATCCAAACACACACCCCACTTCTCCCATCCTTCCTTTTGCTCCCAAAGACCAGTCTCTTTCCAGCATCTAGTCCCTCCCGCCCCACATTCCAGTTGCTGGATTCCCACCCCGTACCTGCAGGTCTCTGACGTAACGCAGGCATTCCTGGTAGGTGTGGCACCCCCTCCCTCCGGAAGCGTGGACAATTACGCGAATCACTTTGCCCTGACGAGGGGTTTCCTGGCGGGGGTCCCGGGCCTCCCACTCCACCCTGGTGACCACGGCCGGACAGGACAGCTCCTCGGGCAGAGGGCAGTCGGTGACCTCCCTGGAGGTCAAGTAGAATCTTCCTCGGGGGATGTAAATCTCCATGTCTGAATTCGGAAACGTACAGGATAAATTTACTAATGATCCGATGCCCCCCGGTTGCCAGGCTGGCTGCTAAGGACTGCCTCTGGCTAAGCTCCTCGAGTGACCCGCGAAAGCTGCACAGCCAAGGTGTCCAGCTGGTGAGGGGGACATCGAGCCGCTCCAGCCGTAGGTAGTGCTCCACAACGATGTCAAAACTGTTCCAGCGTTAATGTGGCCTCTCAAAGCGAAATGAGTCTCATCGAGCTCTCGTTCGATTTGAATTATGTATGAAGCATTTCTGAAATAAAATTTTCAACATCTTTAAGACAGAGACTATTGTTTTTTTAGTCAGATGAATTAGTGCAAAATTACATGCAAAGGAATCGTGCACCCTCGGGAGTAAACATTTGAAAAAACAAACTGTGAGAGCTCAGCCACATTAGGGCATTTGGGGTAAAGTTTTTCATAACTATTCACGTACTACTCACAATCAAATCCATTTAAATGTGTATAAGCTTTCAGTTGAATTAAATCTTCAGTAACTGATTTTTAATGGCTACAGATCTGTCTTCTATCAACATCTCAAAATGGAGAGCTAGGCCCCTCCCCAATAAAACGACATGTGGCTCGATTTTACTTGCGGCACGATGCCATTCACTTCTTCGTGTGGGTCACAACGCAAAATGAGTACTGCACAATAAAAAAGCAAACGGTTCTTTCGTCACAGACGAGTAGAAACTCAGTTATCTGGCAAATTTGGGGAAAGCGTGAATGACTGGCGGTCCATGGATGTGTTCGAAGATTGCTGTGTAGCTTAATGTGAATTACACTGAAGTTCTTTACTTAAACAGGATTATCGGTCAGTTGCTCGAGACCGTTATGTCAAAGAAGAATTATTATTGTACAAGTGTTTATCATCGTCTAAAATGATTTTAAAAATCAACTGCATTTATATTACCATCATACATTAAAGAGTCTTTGAAGAATGCAGCAAAGTCCTCTTACCTTCGTGTATTAGAGACTAAGATATATTGTCTATGAAAAGTCGTTTAGTTTGGTGAATGAGTCCAAAATGAAAGTCATATCCAAAAAAATCTTCACATGGTTCTCAGACCCACCCTGCATGACGTCATAGATTGCTCCACTTTCGTTGACGAAAAGCACAAGAGGTGTGACGTCAGACACTCGTGTGGCCGTAAGTGTGACGTAGTCTTCCTTGATGTCCACGTCAAAGGTGTTGTCCAGGTAGTCCAGACCCAATAGGCGCATGCCCATGCTGCCAGGCAGAACCCGAGGATCGAACTCCAGACGTTCCGTGTAAAGCCTGAGGCCGCCATAGCCATGCAGCACGGCCTGCAGGAAGCCGCCCATTCCTGTCAGGAAGTTGACAGCCCCGATGCCAGAGCGCGCCTCCGTCCAGATCTGCAGCGGGATAGAAAGAGAAAATAAAAGTTGAGAAAGAATGAAGAATCACTACGGTATCCAATAAGGTGTGGGGGTTGCTGGAAGAAAACATGGTTCAGTCACTAAGTGAAACGTGTATAACGACACTGGCTAAACCTGACCCCATGTCCATGGCATTCTACCAAAATGTACTTGGAATGTACATTGGATTTACCTCCCTCCCTCCCCCAGTCTCCCCCCCCCTCTCCCCTTATCTCTCCCTTCCACCCTCCAGCCCACCCTCTCTTTCTCTGTCTCCCTCTCTCCCTCCCTCCCTACCCCCTTCTACCCCCCCCCCCCCCCGATCTCTCTCTCTACACGACTTTTAGACGAACTTTCCAGTACAGTTTTCTGGTGCCGATGCCGACGCCGACACAGCAGCAGCAACAACAGCGACACCAGATACAGTTATGCAACACCACGACAAGCATTTATCAATACAAACAGGGGGGTAACCCTCAGGGCAGTAGGTGCTAAACTCAAGCTAATCCCTTGCAAGAGTTGTCTACCTTAAACGGCTCTCTGGTGTAGAGAGCATAGCTCCGCTCAAAGAGTTCTGCGGCCTTGACCTCTTCGCCGAGTTCAAGCCACCCAATGGCGAACATGCCCCAGGTCATGGCAGGACCCAGGGGGTTGGTCAGAGGTTCGTAGTGCTCAAGGTCGTTCCTTCTGATCTCCCTAGAAATGGGCCACATCTGGGGATAGCCCATCAGGATGACGTCAGCCTGCTTGATGCCTCTGGGGTCTGGAAAAACGAAGACGTCCCGTATACAACGATACCCTCTGACGTGTTTCCTGTGCAAGTGCCTGATCTTCTCCAAAGCTGCAAACACGCTTATGGTGATTAATTTCACTAGACTTACTGAATAGCCTGTGTTTATTTCACAATTTTGATGAAAGGTATTCCTCATAAGGAAGCAGCATGTTTAAGACATTCACGGTCTTCTCAAGGGCTGCGAGTTACATTGCATGATGAAATTAATTGTACCTTAAATTTACTTCATATTTGATCAAACATATTCATTTCATTTGGCAAAGTGTCTGTAGGAATAAAACAACAATGAAGAGAGATTATACTATGACAAAGATGGCGCTTTACCTATGACAGAAATCTATTTCAAGGTGCGTTTCGTGCTAATAGCACTGTCTGAGTCAAGATTTTCTCAATTCTATGTTTGCCATATTGAAACGTGACTTTAAAAATTTCCTACAGTGGGTCTTATTTGTCATGATGGATTCAATGGACATACTGTTACACGACAATACCACCTTTCGAAAAATGACCAGTTTCCAAAGAATTGCAACAAAGTGGACATCTCTGCGTACCCGTATCTGGGTCGTAACCCTGGTATTCGGGGTGGAACTGCTGGTTCTGGTCAAAGAGGATGGGTATGGCTTTCGCCACCTCCAGCCAGCGGTCGGGAACTTCCTGTCTGGTGTCCCGCCTTCCCGTGACGCAAGCTGCGTAACGCGCGAACTGCACGCTTAGTTTGGCGCCAACATTCGTGTAGACAGAATTGTTCACCCTCTCTGCGTGCTCATCTGGAGGCATGACACCTAGGATGGGAAGCCAGTCAGCAGAATGAGAATCGGTGTGTCAGACAGTTGGTTTGATAACGCCAGATATGTCTAAGAAGAATAAACTATAGTATTCTAAAGCACAACAGCAACAATGTTGAGAAATGCGTCAACAAGAAAATGACAGAATATGAACATGACAATTTGATACCACGCCGGAGATCGTTGTCGACAAGAGATGAACATCATTTCAAGGGCACATTCACGCCAAAATGAAGAATCCGTTATTATGAAATGAAGGCCAATAACATCAACATTATGACATCACAACGAAAGTTCAGTCGACATGGCTAAACCGTCTTGCCACGTCTTTCACACATAAAACCCGAGGTCACTGCCTTGCACCGCCTTACCATCAATGTCGTAGAAGCCGGTGGCTGAGTTGAACTGTGGACGTGTGGCCCAGAATCTGGCCATGTCCCTGATGAACTGCCAGCCCCTGCCCGAGGTCAGCCACTGCCTGTCCCTGGTGGCGGTCACGTACTGCCTGGCGGCAAGGGCGATGTCCCCCGTGACGTGCAGCTGGTTCTCCCGGCAGGGCACACAGATGTCGGGCGTCACCTCCACTCCTGTCATGGCGCTCTCCCAGGGGAACCTGCAGTGGAAACAGAGAGTGCATCATTAGCAATGCCATTCTTGAACAAACCAGTCCATATTCATATGGCGACCAGTGAAGCAGGTAAAATCATATCTTTGTGACGTAATGATTGACTGTGAGGTACTTGAAGTCACGTCCAGTCCTTCTGAGCATTTGTGCGAAATGATCTGCATGCATGACCTTTTTTCTCAGTGGGCGGTGGCGCTTGGCAATCCAGGCAAGTAAACTGTAAATGAGATAAAATCATAGTCACGTAGCTGGTTGAAAGTCCACCAATTGCAGCGATGCTATTGCGCATACATGTGGAACATTTTGAGCAAATAAATTGTCAATAAAATGCTGCAAAGGTTCCAAAATCTGCAAAAGAGTTTTCTGCGTTTAGCATACCTGAGTCCTTCATAGCCTCCACTGCGTGCCCTCTCATAGGCGGGCTGCATACGATTCACCCGGTAACTGAGCATAGCCTGGGCCATATCCGGGTGGAACATGAGCATGGGTGGGTACATCCACGTCTCCATGTCCCAGAACACGTGACCCTGAGAAATAGGAACACCACGTGTGCTTTCTGATACAAGTATCATTAAAATTCTTCAAAAGGGCAATCTGCTACTTCAATCCCTCTCTGAGGTGACCCAAATAATTTGTGTTTTGTTTCTAAGAATTCCCGAGTCTCGTTTACATCTACATTTCCTGTGCATCGTATATTGTGTGCATTATCTGGGCCGGTTTCCAGTTATTCATAAAAGAACCCACACTTTGTATTTCTTTATTTCCGACAATACTTTAGAAAATTGTCTCATTTATGGTTATTTTTAACACATCAAAATAAACGCAAGCCATAATGTGATTCTACAGTAAATATTTAGTTGCCGTCGAATATCAACAAAGCTCCCGAGTTTTTTCCTCCAACACCTAACATCAATCAGCGATTACAATGACACAGTCAGGCCTGTGACAAATGGCCATAGCACCTGGACAAAAATGACCCATTAGTCAACGAAGAGATTATTTGTCAACACTCCTGAACACACTGCCGTTTTCGTGATGGCTGCTTTGTGCATTCTGGATGAGGCGCTAAAGGGAAGGTCGCATCAAGTTAGGCGAAGTTTGGCAAGACCTAAACATTAGTTATGGCTTCGGTTCCGATTACATATATATGTAATCCCTCTTTGTGGATTGAGTTGCTTTGTATCTCATGAAAAATCGAGCTACAACCCTTTTTAATGCGTAGGGATCCTGGCTGTCGATTTTAATATCTTTATAGAAAACTTTTCTGGGGACATTTGACTAAATAATGATATTTAGCTTTAAAATGAATTTAGAAGCATTTCAATGAGAGTTGTAAGTTCATAGTTATAAAAATAAAGACAAATTATTCTAATTATATTGAGCTCACAGTCCTTGAAAATGTTCATTCTAATGGATGCCCTATTTCATCCGTGTTAAACTTTGCATCAAATCATTCGGTTCAAAAATGGTTTTCACCATCTTCAAGAGCACAATTTAAAAATAGAATAAGAAAGAAATGCCACGTAACTCAAAACAGACAGAGGGGACGATGGAAGCCATTTTTGTGGTGTGGGGGACACATCTAAGCAGGAGTGCCGACTGACCTGGTAGTCGGTCCAGTTGGCACCGTTGGCCAGGCCACCAGGGCTGAGGCCCCCGAATCCCCCAGAGGGGAGGAAGGAAGACTTGGCGGGCAGGAAGGACATCAGGTAGTAGAAGGCGCTGTTGATCAGCTTCCACAGTCTGGTGTTGCCCTCCACTTCGATGCGGCCCTGGCAGAAGACAGGCAGGATATGGACTGAGTGAGAGGAACAGTGGTGGGAAAATATTAACAATCGCAGAGTCTTTGCCGCCACAACAAAGTGAAGACTCTGGCATCAGACAACCCAGTATGATGTTTACATAATTATTAAAGCATGGATGAAGGTGTATCGCGAGTTTCTTACCAAATATTCAATTGACACATTCTTAGCCATAGCGATCAATCTGTACTATCACTCCGACATGCTATCGACTCTCCGGGGAGCAGGTGTAGAAAACGTAGTTTTTGAATGAATTGAGTAATAAGAGGACATCCCATTTGAAAAGTCCAAAAGAGCTATTTCAGGAGAACTGCACCCACACTCTCACTAACGCAAGAGTTCTCATTCCAAAGATGTCACATCTGAGCCGTTTCTCTACAAAATGTATTTTCATCGTGATTGTCTGACATTTATTTTAGTGCGTCAGTCCGCATTATACGCATCTCCTTTGTAAAAAAACACACACTATTTTGCAGTTCGATGACTAAGCTCGGTGTTGAATAAACACAGACGTTTGTGATTGTAGTCTGACCTTGTGCCACTTTTGGCGCCAATGGTCCACGTGACTGCGGTACAGAGCCTGGGGGTCCGACCCCTCCACTCGCAGAGCCTCCAGGAAGTTGGCGCGCGCCGCGTACTCGTCCAGGTCTACTGACGTCATCCATCGCCACGTCATTTCCGTCTGGCCTGACATGAGACGCACAGTGGCAGGAAGTGACGTGTAGTACATGTACACGTCCTGCGTATTGCCGTTGTCCAGCTCGGGAATCCTCGTTCGTCCCCTTTGGAACCTAAACGCGGAAGAGGGAAAAGAATATGCTTACAGACGGGGTTACAGAAGAAGGAAGTGGTTTGAAGCTGGGGATAGGAAGCAGGACGCCATTTAGTGGAAGACAGTTTTACAATGAAGGGCAACAATCTCAAGAGTCCCAAGACAATGACTTGGAAAGAAAAGTGATTTTTTTTTACGTTGGCGCTATGAATGCTCTATTGTTGTGGCTCACGACTGGCGAGGCGAATCTTCTCGGAAGAATATGGTTACGGTCAGGGTGAGTGGGTGTAGGTGTGTGAGGATGAGTATATCTTCTTTTCCTTCATCATCATCATCATCATCATCATCATCATCATCATCATCATCATCATCATCATCATCATCATCATCATCACCACCACCACCACCACCACCACCACCACCATCATCATCATCATCATCATCATCATCATCATCATCATCATCATCATCATCATCATCATCATCATCATCATCCATCAATCATCAATCATCATTCATCAATCATCAATCTCCTCCCCCTCCCCCTCCCCCTCCCCCTCCCCCCCCCTCCCCCCTCCCCCTCCTCCTCCTCTCTCCTTCCTCCTCCTCCTCCTCCTCCTCCTCCTCCTCCTCCTCCTCCTCCTCCTCCTCCTCCTCCTCCTCCTCCTCCTCCTCCTCCTCCTCCTCCTCCTCCTCCTCCTCCTCCTTCTTCTTCTTCTTCTTCTTCTTCTTCTTCTTCTTCTTCTTCTTCTTCTTCTTCTTCTTCTTCTTCTTCTTCTTCTTTACGAGTAAGACAAAGATGCCTCAAAAGCAGAGAGTTAAAGAAAGACTACTCCAGAAATACAATGTTTGCGTCTGCAGGTGGTGTTTTAATAATTTGTAGCTTTTCTCTCGGCGAATTCTGATAACTCTTCGAACATCTTTCATGATAGACCAGAAATTATGTGGGGAGCTATGAACGTACTATCTAACGGACTTTCAAGAGATGTGAGCGGCGAGTGGTAAGTCCAGGACAAAGAGGAACCTCGAGAAATAAAGGAAGACATGGATATTTACGAAGCATGCAGAGCCCTTGGGTGTGCACGTCTAAATTATCTACGATAAAAATTACTGCTTTCTAGTCCCATATCTCTACAGGACATTCAACATGTGTCTGTTCCCCATGTCCAATGTCTTCCCCTCAGGCCAACTCAAAGGTATTTATTACGCATAAACCGAGTCGATCCCACCGGAATACTCACATGTATATGCTCTCCATATTCGAAGTAATCGCCATTGATCTATTCAAATGTATTAATTCACCAAAATCACATATACTTGAATACTTACATGTATCTGTTCCCCATGTACAAAGTGGGCTGGTCGAAGGCGATGTCCATGCTATCTAGTCCACGGTTGTTGATAACCCTGAATGTGACGTCATTTGACCCTGCCCTGCGGGTCAAGATGACCTCTGTGACCAGGAGGCGGTTGTAGAACTGGTGGGCGTAGGTCCTCGTCACTGCCATGACCCCCTGCCAATCAAACGTCTCCTCAAAGATGCCTGCAACGTCATCAAGAAAGTCAGTCACGTCTTCAGGCCAGTGTTCCATGAGCGATGAAGGCACACTGAAGGCAGATGTTTACTTCAACAATGAAAGCCTTTGTACTAGTGGGTAGTGCAGTAGGTAAAAGGGGAAGGTCTCATAATGAGATTATATCGTCGTCGTCGACTTCAGCATTATCATCATTATCGTCGTTGTCACCACCATCTGCATCACTTCTTGCTCCTCCTCCTGTTCCTGCTCCATTGTCATCGTCGTTGTTGTTGACGTTCTCCTCCTCCTTCTCCTTCCATCCTCCTCCTCCTCCTTCCATCCTCCTCCTCCTCCTTCCATCCTCCTCCTCCTCCTTCCATCCTCCTCCTCCTCCTCCTCCTTCTCCTCCTTCCATCCTCCTCCTCCTTCCATCCTCCTCCTCCTCCTCCTCCTTCTCCTTCCATTCTCCTCCTCCTCCTTCTCCTCCTCCTCCTCCTCCTCCTCCTCCTTCCATCCTCCTCCTCCTTCCATCCTCCTCCTCCTCCTCCTCCTCCTCCTCCTCCTCCTCCTCCTTC
>JAWQFJ010020909.1:30000-55000 GCA_034096865.1 Theodoxus fluviatilis | reverse complement strand
AAAAAAGACGATACTGCTAGCAGCTACCTCTGTACGTGTCCAAGGCAAAGCGACGGTTGGGCTCTACACCCGACTCTGGCTTGAGCATGATTGCCTGGGTGGACGGAATTCTGGCTCTGTGGCTCCAGCCTGCACAGAAGACAAGAGGGTCATAGGTCGAAAAGTCACAACATTTAAAGACCCCATGCAGTGGCTAGGGGAAAGTTTCTTATTTGCCATGTCTGGGCCAAAGAGTGAGACTGAGAGTTAGAGTTAGAGAGTGAGAGTGATAGTTAGAGAGTGAGAGAGAGTTAGAGAGAACGAGAGAGAGGAGGGGGGAGAGAAAGAGCGAGACAGAGACAGAGACAAAGAGACAGACAGAGAAAGACTGAGAGAGAGAGAGAGATGGAGAGAGAGACAGCGAGAGAGAGAGTGAGAGAGAGGCGAGAGAGAGAGAGGGAGAGAGAGAGAGAGAGAGAGAGAGAGAGAGAGAGAGAGAGAGAGAGAGAGAGAGAGAGAGTGAGTGTGTGTGTGTTTGCGTGCATGCATGACTGCGTGTATCTGTCCATGCTGGTGTTGGGATACTCTCTCTCTCTCTCTCTCTCTCTCTCTCTCTCTCTCTCTCTCTCTCTCTCTCTCTCTCTCTCTCTCCACGTGTACATGTACGTGTGTGTGCTTGTGTGTGTGAACGCGCGCGCGCACTCACACACACACACACGCAAACACACACACACAGACACACACACACACACACTGACCTGTAGGACCGTTGTAGAGTCCATCGACGTAGATGGTGTCGCTATAGACGATGGTGGCAAGATGGCCGTTTCCCACTGAGGCCATGTACCGGAAATCGATTTCGTTCAGGTCTTCTTTCATTGGCAGTCTTTAAACAAATAGGGAAGAAAATTCTATGACATTGTTGATACTGTTCTATGGCACAAGCTGTTTTTGTCTGCATCAGTCCGTTTAGGGCTCGATGGCAAACACTGATTGGAAAATAAGTATGAAATTGAGATCGAATGTGTCTGCCACCAAATAGCATTTGTCATAGAAAGTTCGCGAGGACTTAAATATAACACTACAATGAACAAAAAGCACGTCTCAGTGTTTCGAGATAATGAAATATTCCATTTATCTAATGATAGCGACTACTCTGATGCTTCTACTGAAAGTTGCAAATATAAGAGTTTTACAAAAAATAAAACTGTATTAATGAGTATGTAGATATACAACCAGTAACGTCAGCTCCCCAAAAATGTATAAAACAGATATTTCAACAACTTGAGAGGCAACCCTTCGAGATTTGCAGACATCCGATGTGGTTGTCCAAGACGCTGAATTCCTGGTTAACTTCCCTCTCAAGTTTCCGAACAGGATCCTTTTAACACCCATTCCACTCTCGCTTAGCTTTAGCCACGAATTTCCAACATCTAAACAATTCGCCCAATTCGTGATCACCTAGTCTCTCCCTTTTTTGGAACACTGAATACATTATTTTTTTCTAAGATATTCGCAAGAAGACCAAAAGTTCCCAGGTCATTCTAAATCTTTAAAAATTGCTGTGCTTTTTCTTACGTTGTGCTCATACTGTGTTAAGTTCGTGCTGCTGTTATAATAAGAAAGAAGAAGTCAGGCCCAAGTCGCCCAGGAAAGGCGCCATAGAGTTGTGTCTCAGTTCTGGCAGCGTCATCAAAGATCCAATGCCCCATTCTTTATTTGTTCCCACATCGACGAGTCTAGAATGGGTCTGCAGACTAGACGGTTTGCATCTCTATCTCTCTATCTCTATCTCTAACTCTAACGCTCTCTCTCTGTCTCTGTCTCTCTCTCTCTCTCTCTCTCTCTCTCTATATATATATATATATATATATATATATATATATATATATCTGTCTGTCTGTCTGTCTGTCTGTCTGTCTGTCTGTCTGTCTGTCTGTCTGTCTGTCTGTCTGTCTGTCTGTCTGTCTGTCTGTCTGTCTGTCTGTCTGTCTGTCTGTCTGTCTGTCTGTCTGTCTGTCTGTCTCTGTCTGTCTCTGTCACTGTCTGTCTCTGTCTGTCTCTGTCTCTTTCAGTCTCTGTCTGCCTCTGTCTATTTCTGTCTCTGTCTGTCTCTGTTTGTCTCGGTCTGTCTCTGTTTGTCTCTGTCTGTCTCTGTCTGTCTGTCTCTGTCTGTCTCTGTTTCTGTCTGTCTCTGTTCTCTGTCTGTCTCTGTCTGTCTCTGTCTGCCTCGCTCTGTCTCGGTCTGGTCTGGTCTGGTCTGGCCTGGCCTGGCCTGGCCTGGCCTGGCCTGGCCTCTCTCATTCTGAACACAGAGATGTAGTATCTCTGACACAGGTTGGTCACGGGACTTCGGTTCCGCATTCCAATGATTCTACCAATCAAAATTCAACATGATCAGAAGACCATTGAGAGTAAAAAGAGGCGATTCTATTTCACTCCAATTATTTATCCCGATAGATAAACACAAATTTGGTGTTCTAATAAAACTAATCTATGAGATTTTCAGGAAATCATTTGAGAACTACTTTTAGCGCGAACGTGTCCATAAGGTTGCAAACTGCCTTGAGCACGTGCGATTGTGTATATACATGTAGTAATACACGCGATCTTTGGACCTACTATAAACGCAGCGAAAAGGATTCCTATGAGTCTGGGCTGGTTTCGTGAATCTATGGTTATACTCTCGCAAGTAAATGCTTTCTGGCCGGAACCTGTGGTCTAACTGCCTTCACACAGTTTGACGAGCTCCACACTTCGATCATTCGTGTGTCGACTGATGGAGTCAGTAAGTGATTTAACCTACATTCCGTTTGTGTTGAACGTTAATCGAATGGAAGTTTCTTCTGTAGGAATCCGTCCGATTCCGAAGTTCGATATTATCGGATAGCTCAGAAGCAGTTTTTCTAAGTTTAATCCTTCTAAGCATACCTTAAATTAATGATTCCTCATCAGCAAAAGCACTCAGTGGGTTTCTGTGTGTATCGAAGATTATGCAGACGGGATTGGTTGCCTTACTCGCTCAATGAAGTATAAATATTGCTGTTGTATTCAAAGTCCCTATAATTAGTAGAGTTCACAATATTACACTCTTGTGATTCGAATTTTACCGCATACAAGTTTTACATTTATGGGAAATCGATGTTTAGAAAATGAACTGACGGCAAGATGGCTGCCAGTATCGAGTGTATCACAACAAGCGGAGGAATACACTGACGATGTGATATGCCATTAGCGTGGCTGAGACTTTGTGTTCAGAACGGTGGTATGCAAGTTATGGAAGAATTAAGGCTATCACGTGACCAACCTGTTGCTGAGACTATATTCACTAGTCTCAGCCACGCTGAATGGGTCTCTCTCTCTCTCTCTCTCTCTCTCTCTCTCTCTCTCTCTCTCTCTCTCTCTCTCTCTCTGTGTGTATGTGTGTGTGTTGTTGTTGTTGTTGTTGTGTGTGTGTGTGCCTGTCTGTCACATCAAGGCTCCAGAGCGGGTCAAGCTGCAAGAACTCTTAGCACACATTTGGAATGAGTACATTTCAGAGATGGTTTTTGGCTATCTTAATGAGTTTTGGAAAATACTTTTGGGAGAAATGTACTGATGGTGCAGCATTTCGCTATTCGCGGAGCACCCATGCAGAATTTTGCTATATGCGACGCAATCTGAGCGATCACGGTTACGTCCCCTTAGACCAGGACACCAAGCTCGTAGGGCGAAGAAATTGGTATGTTAGGATGCCCTCAACAAATGAGCAATTAATCATTTGTCAGATGTTAAAAACACATTTGAGTGTGGATTACACTCTTTATTTGTGCGATAAACTGTGATAACATTAGATAACAATGTATACACTGATCGAAGACAGTGCACCTCTGCTCCTGGAGTTCAAACGAGTCTGTTACCTGTCGGTGGCAAATACGTAGGGGTCATCCGTGGCCATGTCTCTGTAGAGAGAGTACAGCTTGGTGGGGACTGTGGAGTGGGCGGGACAGCTGTCCTGGCAGTGGGGCTCTCGGTAGGGACCAAGACTCTGCTTCTTGGCCTGCGTCCAACACGACACGGCAAGCTTTTGAGAGCAATCACAAAAGGAAGAGTTGGCTGGGTGGGTGGCAGGGAGAGAAAAGAGCGTGATAGAGAGAAACAGTGGGGATTAATGAGTGACCTGTGTGACAGTGAAGATATTTTCTCCAAGAAGATAGGAAGAAAGTTAGATTATAAGGAAATACAGTTGAAGGACCTTGCTACCAAACAGATGTCCAGAGTGAAGGAAAAATGGAATGCGAGAGTAGCAGCGAAAGCATGTGATTAGGAATAGTATTTTAGGGTTGGATGAACAGGGGAATGTTGGGTAATAAAACGCTTTGTCTTCCAGCCCCTACCCCACCCCAGTAGTCAGATAAAGGTAAAGGTAACGGTTTTTGATGGTTTTATATTGCCACTTCCCTCCTATATCTGGGGCTTAAGCCAATTTATACTTTACCCCCTAATAATTGGGCCACATTGTCCACCCGTTTCCAGCACATGACGATAAACATACGCAGTAATAGATAAGAAGCATGCAGTCAAACACCATCACCATCTTCGTTCCTGAGGTGTCTTGCAACGCACTGCTGACTCACGGCCGCACACACATGTGAAAGGGTTATTCGCTCTACAGCGTGCCACCACTGCTCTTACACGTTTTGCCCGGAGGTGGGAAGAGGCAATGCGAGTCCACTGAATAGGATCGTATGCACAGTGAAAAAATGTACCGAATGAGATTCGGCACTGCAAACGTACCAAACTTACTTTTAAATACTTTAGATGATCGGCAGTATTTTTTTAATGCTAGGCAAAGCAGTGTCAGGAAATGGGAGACAACTCACAAAATGTTTCCAGGACTGGACGTGACAGCGGAGTCGTTCCCCTGGACAAGGCCGATGGGTGCACGTGAAGTTCACCGTCTGCTCGTGTGTCATCAGCTCGTAGTCGGCGGCCACCACTCCTCTAGAGAGAGTAAAGGGCTTTGCTGTAAACGTCAAAGGCGCTAGCGGTTACATTGCGACTTTTCATCTATTCATTGGTGCTCAAACAGCACAGGTTTACATCCTGGTCACCGGGCCACTCTTTTTATCACTCCAACACCATTTGAACTCTCGAGGCATCCAGGCTGCGGATGGACGCGCCAGTTGATTTTGCACACTTTTTTGGTTCAGCCCTCACAGGTACCTGGTTTTACTCCAGAATGGGCGAGGCAATGTGAGTTAAGCGTCTTGCTAAATGGTGCAACTCTGGCATCCGTGTAACTTACAACGCCGCACTTTCTCGTTGCATGCGACTACAAATCAGGCGCGCGAACATCCGGGCCGCATATCTTTTGCAACCATAACTGGAATTGTAATTGCTTGAAGCTATAGAACAGTGAATAGGTACACAGTCAGATAGGACGCTCAGACCGTCAGGTAGCATTTCAACTCCAAGCTACAACTAACCAGTTCTACACCTGTTCACCACCAATGCATACGGATGAAACTCCTTAATCTGTTGGTACCAGATTTGCAAATTGGAATGCATATATCAGGCGTGTCACACACACACATACACACACTCACACACACACACATGCACAAACACACACAAACACACACACTCACACACACACACACAAACACACACAAACACACACATACACACACACACACACACACACACACACACACACACACACACATGCACAGACATACACATACACTACTACACACATTTCCCTTTACATTTTTTGTTGGACCTAATCACATGCATCTCCACTGAACATCCCAAAGATGGAGGACACTGGTCAGACTGACCTCTCCACGCCACACTTGATGAGATCCTTGACAGCGGCCATCATTCTGTTGGAGGGCGGCTTGCAGGAGTAGTCTCCCATTAGTCCAATCACTGCACAGGAAGAGATAATTATCTCTTATGGGAAGGCAAAGGTACACAGAGAAAAAAAAGAAGAAGTGCAATTCCGTTTACATAAAGACATCATTATTATGCTTGAAATTATTATCATCATCGTCTTCGCCATCATCGTCGTCGTCTTCGTTGCGTCGCATCATACTCATCCTCGTCGTCCCCGTAAGGCAATTCGTCAGAAGATCTTCGTCAGTCGAGCATTTCTTATCCTTGTTTCTTCATTCCATGAGTGTTCATTTCGTCAACCAGTACAAAAATGAGATCATGAAATTACAAGATTGCAAGGTGCAGCCTATCAGTAAAACTGAAACATCATTCAAAATTCATGGCATAAAAAGCTTCACAATTTGGCCTTCTCCAATCCTGTAATCCGTGCAGTTACGTATGGGAATGGTCACATGCATGGACTTATGAAAGTTCTTAACCTCAGATAAGAGTTTTGCGGATTCAAAAAGCAAGGGGGTGTCTGAAGCTGTTTCCAGCAGTACAGCTGGTCTACTGAAATGAATGACGAAAAACCCAGAGGTTATGTGACCCGTCAACACAAAACCGGTCCTAACTCGATTTTATGGTGCTCGGAGATGCAAGTATTCTTTGGATCTGCAGTTTTTCCTGATTAATTGTGAAAGGAGTATGAATACTGTAGAATCACAATCATAGAAGACATGCCCATTTTAAGACAGATGTCGTGTCAGCCACAATTGTCAGAAACTGGCCTCCTACACAAGTGCTACATGGCCGATGGAAGGCAAAACAAAGTTTATTTTCATGCATTTGATATTTTTTTCAAGCAAAGTGTGCAGGATTATGAAAATGTGGTTGTCCCTGTCGTGCATTTTTGTCAAACATGTCCGACCAAGATTGACCCCTATGACGTCTTGCTGTGTGTATCGCCAAGTCGCCTTTGCGCGAGTTAGGACTGGTTTCGCAATGGCGGATCACGTGACTAGGAGGTGTCAGTACCTAGGGAGTCTGCGAAGGGCGCGGGCCTGAATGCCGCAACGTCCCATCCCCTGCCCTCGTAGACCCGGCCTGTCTTGTCCACCAGGAAGTGGTAGGGTACATCGTCCCTCCCCATCCTCATCTCCATCATCTGTAGAGTGCAAGGTAACTGAATTTGTACTGCGGTAAGAAATCTTTAATGCTGTCCGAATCTCTGGCGCTCCATTCTCTGATTTAGATTTGCTAGGGAACTAACACTCTTTTTAAACAAGCCATGCATGCACTTATACGTTCTCTACTTTGTCATTACTTGATATTTGATATTACGCTTTCGAATTGCACCTAAGAGCTCCTCATTGAGAGACCGGTTCTTCACCCAAATGCAGGCAGGATTGCTAGATATCCTAACTTGTGGTGCGACTAGACCCTTCTTGATATATCAGATTGTCTTATTCATAGATTAAGTGACTTAACTCATCTTCTAATGCCCAGGGCTTTTTTAAAGCTGGCAGGCAATGCAATGATTGTATCGATGTCGCATAATGGTAGATCAATTCATCTCCTGATGCCGGCATGACACAGTAGAAACGTAGCCACTTGAGACAATGGTCATCGTTCCGCCATCACTGAGGCAACCGGAACGTGTGAACGTCCTACCTGGAGGACAAGGAACGGGGTCGGTTTCAGAAACATTGCTGATAGAAGTTTTGGTTTTGACCAAACACAGCGATAAAGTTGTTGTGGAAAGAGTCGATACGCGTCCGGGTGCGCACACGTGTGTGTATGTTAGTAAAGATTAATGATGTGTTTTTATGCGAGTTAGCACTGTCGTCTGTTCATATATGCATACAGTCTTGGTTCCATAATTGTGTTTGTGTGCACGTTTGTCTGCTTTAGTATATGCGCGTAGTGAGGTATGCATTATTATTTTTCTTCGCGACTCGTGAAAGTTACAGACTATGAAGGCTCACGAGAGTAAGCATTTTGTAATCCCAACATTGTCAACAAATTCTCATCCTCCATCCCCATTGGGCAGAGAGAGTCATACCTGCATGTCCTTCACAGTACGTAGACAGTCCATGCGGTCATAGCACTGCGCATGCTCCGTCTGGTTGAGGATGACCGTCGAGGCCATGGACATGCGACGAGGTGTTGAGGTGAAGGTAGCATCCCACATTCGTCTGTCTTCTGTCTTGGGGCACGATGACCCTGAAACAAGGGACACAACCCTGGATTGGTCGAAGGTGGAGAAAGTCTTCAGGAAAATCAGATTTTGGTAGGATCTGATTGCTGCCTTGCTCCACGTACAGTGCGACTGTGCATTAGCGTTGAACGATTGTGGTTTTAGGCAAAAGCAAAGCAAATAGATATATGGAATGTTTTCTACGACTTTGTCAGTCCGATGCTCGTACAGGATGCGATTGATGTGGCCCTATGATGAAGGTTTTTAACCCTAGCACGCCCAAACATAATATTATGTGTAAAGTTGCCGTGTCAAATGTAAAATAGTTTACTCTTTTTTATACATAGATATTATAGTGAAAAATATTCACCCTGTGTGCCGAGTTATCCATGCAGTGTAAGCGAACAAGTGGTTTCAGAGAAGCCATACTACTGGGCAAAGAAACACGGTGGGCTTATCATTGATACTTGACTGGCCTTACCGCATGAAGCAATGGATTCACTTCAAAGCAGCCACTCACCGTGAGGCAGAGGACACTCAGAGGCGTTGAGGCTGCGGAGGTAGAACTCCTCTCTGGCAAATGCCACCTCCTCGTCTGCAAAGGCCATGCAGCTTAGGTTAATGCTGTGAAATGGTGAGGACTTGCAGGCACTGACGCCATTTGTATACACGTGCCGTTTTTGCACTAGATTTCCGTCATTTCTTGACATACCATTATATAGATAAACGTTCTCGAAAATCAATAAACTAATATGCTTGGATCTCAGTTAAAGTAGGAATCATTCACACGGTTACAATGAAAGCCTAATTGCAGTGAGTTTCAAAACGAAACAAATCGACCTCATAAGACTCAAGTAATATTTCAATGATTATTTTGCTGCCATGAATGATGATGACGACGACGACAATAACAACAAAGAAAAATTCCCATGTCTCAACCTCAGTGCCTATTGTACCTTCTATCTGCTTCCGTTAGACTGTTTGTTTGTTTGTTGTTGTTGTTTATGGGGGGGGCGGCATTATTTCATGCCCCTTATTCAATGCTACAGTGGAATACTTCATAATGCTAGCACCAATACACCATCAACCAAACAGGTTTCCTGCTACGCCAAATTTCTCACCTTTCTTGAGCAGGAAGTGCGTACAACTGTGGTTGGTGACCAGCTCCAGTGGGTGCTCAGGCGACTCCGTCGTCAAGGTAACACGCACCATGTCCCTTTCCACATCCACAGTCAGTTCGTTCCCCAAGTAGTCCACACCCTCAATGCGCATGCCCGATGAACCTGGCATGATCTTGGGGTCGAAGGTCATTTTCTCGGACTGGAAGCGGATGCCACTGTAACCTTGTAGAACGGATTGCACGAAGGCACCCATGCCTGCAATGTCGTTGACCTCTCGTACACCCGACCTTGACCTTGTCCAGATCTGAAGTCGTGAAACAAAAAAGTTATGATAGGGAGATGGAGGTTCTTCAGGTTTGCTTCAGGTTTGCATGTTGAATATTCTCTCTCTCTCTCTCTCTCTCTCTCTCTCTCTCTCTCTCTCTCTCTCTCTCTCTCTCTCTCTCTCCCTTGTTTCAAATTGTGGCTCAAGTATATTGGCTCCTCAAAAAGAAGCAAGTCATGTACATGTATGTATTGTTGTGATGGGCCGGTGGCCTAAACAATAAAATCAATCAATCAATCTATCTCTCTCTCTCTCTCTCTCATGCAAGGCACAGATCGATTTTCTGTTTCTCAAGCGTGTCCCGTGTCCCTTCCTCCATTACATCCATCGCCAATACCCATCGCTACCGTCCCAGAGTACCATTTTCTTAAAAGCGTCACTCATCCCTCGTTCCCTCATCTCCCGCAGACTATTTTCATTCCTATCTCTCTTGTTTTCCAGCAGTCAATTTTAAGCGCCCCAACTGCTGCTCTCTTCCGTCATTCTACAACCTCAATCTGCCACCTCTCTCCCAACCAACCATTATCCTACACCCTCCTAATTACCTTCATACTCACAACCTCAACCTTTCAGACATTTTATCCACCCTCCTTCCTTAACCCCCCCCCCCCTCTCTCTCTCTCTCTTCGTCCGTCCGTCTGTCCGTCCGTCCGTCCGTCCGTTTGTCTGTTTATGTCTATCTATCTATCTCTAACACACACACACACACACACACACACACACAAACACACACTAACACACTAACACACACACATACACACACATACACACACATACACACACACAGACACTAACACACACACATACACACACACACTTACACACACACACACACACGCGCGCGCGCGCGCGCGCACGCACACACGCACGCACAGACCTTGAAGGGATTCCTGGCGTAGTATGAGTAGGTCTGGCGGAAGAAGTCTCGGGCTCTGTCCTCGTCCCCTGCAGCCAGCCAGCCAATGGTGAGGAAGGCCAGAGATGTGGCGGGGGCGTTGGAGCCAGCCTGTCTTTGGAAGTGCTCCAGGTCGTTCCTCCTGACCTCCTGGCTCATGGGCCACTGCAGTGGGTAGTCCAGCATGACAGAGCCAGAGTGCTCGAGTGGTCGAGCCGAGGCTGTCCAACAAGAGAGAAACAAAAATGTTCAAATGCTTGTTCATACTGCGACTTTTCGCCCCGTGATGATGATGGCTGGTTCCTCGGATCCGATGATCACAGGATGAAATCTCTGACGACATGCCCTCTGGTGACTCTGTAAGGCCAATCTTTGACCGACACACTCTGGACCACGTGGGGGATCTCTGGGTAGGGGGGCTCTGGGTAACCGATGTTTTCCTCAGTCTGCGTTTGTCTTCTACAGCCTCTCTTCTGTTTCGAAGGCCCCAGCGCCTCGCTATGACAATGCCCTGTCTTTGGCAATTCTTTGCCGGTCTTCCTCTGTGTATGTATTGGCTGCTCAACCTGCACCCCTCCCCCGGTCCTTGTGCTACTCTTATCATCACTATATTGTCATCTCAAGGACCTGAGGATGCCCAATAAGTTCCGGATAAATGTGCCAATGTTCTTTTTAAGAATGTTCTGTCTCAGCCCTCACAGGATCCCGTTGTCCCTCTGGGTGAGGAGAAGTTATGTGAATGAAGAAACTTGCTTAAGAGTGCTATTCCGGGCCCCGCGCAATTTCGAACGCTGCACCCACTAGCTTCAAGCCACTGCAGGTCGAGAGCGCTAACCAGTCATCCATAGAGACGCAAGACTATCTAATTGTGTGCAGGGCATCTTAGTGCTTGGGCTGTCGTGATGAAGTTTAGTCATGGATGAAGACTGCGAGGTTAGAGAGGTTTTTGTGGTACAGATAAAGAAATAATATTATACTTAGATGACCATAGCAAGAGTTCGCACTGACAAATACGAAGATATATACTGCATGAGACTGAGATGAGCGAGGACAGATATCATTAGGAAGCTCATAAGTATCACAAACGTGCATTTTTGTTTGCTTGAGAATAATCCATATGGTCGGGCCTATGTTCGTATGTACGCAGAGACCAGGCAAACGCACAGAGTGTAAGTTATCTTTAACGGTATAATCTTGCCTTGGGCAAAGGCTGTTGTTATTTGTTAACTCCAGCCAAAAACCAAGGCTACAGCAAAATGTTATTATGTTGTACTGTTATGTGGGGATGATCTTCAGCCGTGGTAAGCTCCTAACATAACAACTGGCATTCTCTGGAGACAGAGATCAAATTCCCTAAAGACTGAGTGTGGCTGCCTATATGGCGGGGTGTTCAAAAACAGTCACACACGCAATCATCTCACCCACTTGGGTGATCCTGGGAGTGTTTAGCCCAGGTACGCAACAACAACATCGGTATAATCATGTAAATGAACATTTGTGTGCACCTTAGCTTACAGAGGGGATTTCACAAACATATATTCAAAGATCCTATCATATACATGCATTTATCTGTATGTGCATTTGCTTTTTGTCTGTCTGCCAAACCCGAATACCACACACACACACACACACACACACACACACACACACACACACACACACACATTCACACACACACACACACACACACACATATTTACACACACACACACACACACAAAACACACACACACATACACACACAAAACACACACACACACACACACACACACTCATACACGCACGGACGCAGGCACGCAGGCACAGTCAACCCTTGTGGATGGGCGCATACCGACCTGAACTTTGACTTTCCATGTCGAACTCAGGGTAGCGCTGGGCGAATGGGTCAAAGGGCACGTACATTCTGGAGGCCACTTCCCGCCAGTTGTCAGGCACAGACCGATTCACGTGATAACCAGCGAGGCACGCAGCATAAGTACTGACGTCAATGGCCTGCTTGGCGCCCACGTTGGTGTAGACGGAGTTGTCCACACTTCGACTCTCGTCACCAGGGGGAGCCACGTCTGCAACAATGCAAGATGGCGCAGGTGTTTCTACCATGGAGTCAAACTCCCGGGTGCATATGAGGACGCTTCTGTGCTTTTGTTTTATCACAGAAACGTTTCTACATAACAATATATAAACAGACATCGAAGGTAAACTTGGACAAACAATCCTTTTATCATAATTATCTTTCCGGAGATCGAAGCCTTACAGTCGGAAGTTTGCCCATTTAAAGAATGAACCCAGTGTGAAAAGTCCAAACGGTATGATGCAGCTCGCTCGCACTGAAGTCAAGCAACTATTTTTCCCGTGTTACATTTTAAAGCACATTTAGCTTCTGCACGATATCTACACCAAACACTTAAGACAAGTTCTTCGTTTAGGCGTTTTCTCAGCAGGGGCCAGTCGTCACTCTTAAGTCTACCTTTCCCCTGGCAGAAAGTCGAAAAATTGTCAGTTATTTGAATAATTTTATTGTCCTCACCTCTTATCTCGTAGACGCCTCGTGTGGCGTTCCACTCTGCGCGGGATGCCCAGTACTCGGCGATGCTGCGCATCAACAGGAAGCCCTGCTGGTTGCGCAGCCATCTTGAGTCACGAGTGGCAGCCAGGTACTGGCGTGCAGCAATCGCCACGTCAGCAGACACGTGATCTGGGGAGTCTTGGCACATACCAGCACTCCTACAGAGTTTGTACCTCAGCTCCTCCCCAGTTCGCCCGCTCTCCGCTGGGAACCTATAGATGTGAACGAAATGTCAGTAACCTGTCCGTCAAATGAGATGTGCGTGTTAGATATGTAATTTCGCAGCGCTCGTGCGAAATGTGCATTTTGTAAACAGGCCAATGTTCACAGAAATGTTCCATTCCTGAAGAAGATGTAACAACAAAACTTTTTCCTTTTAACATAAAATTAAGTGTATATTCCTAAGACATTAAAAAGATCACATATTTTGTGCGTTGTTGTTTGTTCACTACTACCCGGGACGAGTCTGGTTGCTTCTGGTATGTGAGGGATTGTCATATATGTGTGTGTGTGTGTGTGTGTGTGTGTGTGTGTGTGTGTGTGTGTGTGTGTGTGTGTATGGGGGTGGGGGTGGGGGGTAGGTGGGTATGGGTGTGTATGTGCGCGCGCGCGCGCATTTGTGTGTGTACATAGTACACCTGATAGAAGTAAATCTGCCATTTTCTCACTCACTGTGTCGATCAGTGGGTAATCAAGTTACTTGTGGCCGCCATCACTTCAATCAGAAGAAGAAGAATGCGCCTAAAGCGAAGTAAGCAAACTTTCCCCTCTAAAGGAGGAAAACATAGGCCGGTTGCACGGGAGTGAGTGCCTGCATGTGTGAGAGTATGCGTGTGTGTGTGTGTGTGTGTGTGTGTGTTTTTATGTGTGTGTGTGTGTGTGTGTGTGTTTATGTGTGTGTGCGTGTGTGTGTGTTTATGTGTGTGTGTGTGTGTTTATGTGTGTGTGTGTGTGTGTGTATGCGTGCGTGTGAATGACATTTAATCCTTATGTGTGTGTATGAGTTAGTGTGTGCGTGCTTGAATGTATGGGAAGTTGGTAGGGTGTCCGCTTGATTGTCATTGAGGGTGAACTCTCACCCAGAGATACATACCTCTGCCATTGCAATACAACGCGCACAACTCACCTGGCGCCAGAATGGCCCTGCTGCGTGGCTCTCTCCATGGCTGCCCTCATTCCGTACACGCGGTAGCTGAGCATGTCACGTGCCAAGTCCACGTGAAGTGGAAGCAGCGCAGGCAACACCATGGTCTCCATCTCCCAGGTCACGTGATCATAGAAGGCCGACCTATTGCCCGTCTGCACTGTGGCGTCGTAGAGCTGGCTGCCCGCGGCCCCGAAGAAGGGGCTGTTCGGGCTTCCGTAGAAAGGACTTCCAGAGGCCCCGAAGAACTGGCTGCTGCTGAGAAAGGGGCTGTCTCCGAAGAACCGGTTTCCACCGTAGAATTGGTCAGTACCGCGGAACGACTCTCTACCTGTCCCCATGCCACCGAAGGATTGACCACGAGATCCGAAGAACTGACCACTTGTTCCGAAAGATTGTTCTCTGGAGCCAAAGGTCTGACCTCTCCCACCGAACGACTGTGTGTTCGATCCCATTCCACCAAATGGCTGACCGCCATCACCAAAGAACTGACCACTGCCAGAGTCGAACGACTGCCCACTGGTCCCCGTGAACTGACCGCTGCCTCCGAACTGGCTGCTGCCTCCAAACAGTGGATCGCGGCCACTGAAAGGTTGCCCGCTACTGCCGAAAGATTGCTCCCTGCTGCCAAATGGTTGCTGCTCCCTGCTGCCAAATTGGTCACCTCTACCAAAGATCTGACGACCACCCCCAAAGGACTGTCCGCCAGTTCCAAAGGACTGCCCGCTGCTACCGAAGGACTGGCCACTGGTCCCAAATGTTTGACCACTTCCACCGAGGGGCTGCTCTCTGCTGTTGAACGAATGACCATCGCTACCGAACGTCTGCCCATCGCTACCAAAAGTCTGGCCACTGCCACCGAGGGGCTGTTCTCTGCTGCCGAATGGTTGACCGCTGCTACCAACCATTTGACCATCCCTGCCAAACAGTTGACCACCACCAAATGTCTGACCACTGCCACCAAAGGTCTGTTCTCTGCTGCCGAATGGTTGGCCACCACTACCAAACGTCTGACCATCAGTACCAAACATTTGACCACCACTACCAAACGTTTGACCACTGCCACCGAAGGTCTGCTCTCTGCTGCCGAATGGTTGATTGCTGACACCAAACGTTTGACCACCACTTCCAAACATCTGACCATTGCTTCCGAAAGTTTGCTCCCGGCTGTTGAATGGCTGACCAGTGGTGCCAAAAGTGTGCTCACGGCTGCCAAAAGACTGTCCGCTACCACCAAACATTTGACTTCTGCCACCAAAGGTCTGGCCAGTGGTACCGAAGGTCTGCTCCCGGCTGTTAAAAGACTGACCATCGCCACCAATTGTCTGACCGCTGCTGCCGAATGTCTGGCCAGGGCCACCGAGGGCCTGCTCCCTACTACTGAAAGAGTGACCATCTCGACCAAAAGTCTGACCGCTGCCACCGACTGACTGACTGCTGCCTCCGAAAGACTGCTCTCGGCTGCTGGGCGACTGACCATCCCTACCAAAACTTTGACCAAAGGTTCCGAAAGTCTGCTCACCGCTGCCGAACTGCTGGCCGTCTCCAGCACCGAAGGGACTGTCGGGGTCGAAGGGAGGCCTGCTGCCTCCAAAGGGCTGCTCGCTGCTGGTGGGGAAAGGCCTGCCTCTTCTGAAGGCCTGGGCCCTGGGCCACATGCCTCCAACGTCAGAGCTGCTGCCACTTCGTCCGCCGAAGAACTGATTTCTGTCGCCCGAAGAAGGACGTCTTCTTTCGAAAAACTGACTGCTTCCTCCAAAGGTTTGCCGTCCACCGCCAAACTGTTGGTCCCTGTCTCTGAATTGCTGGCCTCTGTCTCCGAAGGTCTCGCCGCTGCCTCCTAAAGACTGCCCACCACCGAATTGCTGGCTGCCGTCACCAACTTGTTGTCGTCTGTTTCCGAAGAGCTCATCGCTAGCGCCAAACGACTGACTTCTGTCTCCGAACGTTTGGTCTCGACCTCCAAAAGTCAAGTTGCTTCCTCCGAAGAACTCACCGCTTCCTGTAGGTGGCTGGTCCCTTCCCCCGAAGAACTGACTGCTTCCTCCCAAAGTCGACTCCCTACGTCCAAAATTCTGACCGCCGTCAACAAAACCAGAATCGCGGCCTCCATAGAACTGACCACTATCTCCGTATCGTCGACCACTTCCGGGGAAAGACTGGTCCCTGCTTCCAAAGTACTGACCACTCCCTCCGATATCCTGGCCGCTGGTGCCAAAAGTTCCAAAGCCCTGACCGAAGCTTTGACCAAAGCCCTGACCGAAGCCTTGACCATAGTCCGGTCCAGAGCCTTGACCAAAGGTCTGACCGAAACCCTGACCAAAGGTCTGACCAAAGCTATCACTTCCAAAGCCAGTGTTAGCATAACCCGCGTTGATCATGCTTGGGAGGACGAAGCCGTGAGCGGCCATCTCGCTGTTTGAGAGTCCTCCGTGGGCCAGGCCTGAAGAGGGCACCCCGTAGAACTGGCCAGTGGGCAGGTAGGTGTCGTGGGACGGCAGTGACGTCAGCAGGTAGTAGAAGCTGCCACGGACTACCTTGTCCAGTCTGACGTTGCCCTTGACCTCCACGTGGCCGTGACGCCATTTCTTGTTCCAGGCCTCCACGTGTCGCTGGTAGACCAGGTCTGTAGACAGGGCGTACAAAAGCGTGTTGAGGGAAACCAGAGTTATCAAGTATTGCCATCGGCCGAGCAAAGTATAAATGAAGGAAGGAAGATCAACTTAGCTTGAATGAAAGAGAAAAGATTGAAGGACAATCAAGTAGACTTTGCATAAAGAAGATTCAAATTCACTCAGTAAGAGAAACGGGGTGGGTGAAGAATGGGAGAAAAGCATGTCAGGAAGGGCAGAGTCTACCAGAGGGGAGCACGTAATATGCAAATGAAAGCTAAAATAAAGCGGTGGTTTTAACGGGAAGACATAAAGTACAGTATGAAGGATAGAAATAAAAAACACTATATTATTCACGGGGTAAAACTCTTCTGCCTCATGCTCAAGGAGTATATCCACCAGTCTATCCATCCATCTACCCAACCACCCATTCATTCATTCATTCATCTATCCACCCATATATTCATCAATCACCCATCCATCCTTTTATCCATCTATTATTCCGCCCGTCCGTCAGTCAGTCAGTCGATCATTCAGTCAGTCAGTCAGTCAGTCAGTCAGTCAGTCAGTCTGTCTGTCCATCCACTCATTGATCCTTCCATCCTTCCATTCATCCGTCCAAGCACTCCACACTCCATCACTATTCATCCTCCACCTACCTTTGTCCACATTCCAGTCCCTGCGTCCAGCCTCGAAGTCCATGTGGGCTCTGTTCATGGTTTGGTCCATCGCAGTCATGAAGATCCAGCGCTCGCTGTCTCTGCCCGGCAGCAGAGGGAGGGACTCCGGAATCTGGTACCAGACGATCTCCACCTCCGGCCGCCTCGCCATTGGGGACTCAGGCATCGTGGTGTTGGCATGGACCCGCCAGCATGGCCACATCCCGCACCTAAATGAATGAATGATGGATAAATTGATAGATGGATGATGAATAAATGAATGAATGAATAAATGGATGAATGAATGAATGAATGAATGAATGAATGAATGAATGAATGAATGAATGAATGGATGAATGAATGGATGAATGAATGAATGAATGGATGGATGAATAGATGAAAGAATGAATGAATGAATGGATGAATAAATGGATGAATGAACAGATGATGGATGATGGGTGAACAGATGATTGATGAATGAATGAAAGGATGGACGAAGTAAGAAAGAAACGAAATGACCAAACGAACATGTATCGCATGGATACATAAGTGAAGAGACAAACAAAATAATGAACGAACACACGCATGAATGAATGAGCGAATGAACGGCGTGTGACAGCCTCTTGCCGTCTTCGACCATCTCGGGCCGAACAAGTCAACTGATCGTCGCGTCAAGGACGCAAACACATTCTGGACAAGGGTGGAAATTTGTCACTTTTCCTGTTGAATATGATCACTTCCAGAGGAAGAATAATGCAGGGAGGACATTATTCTTTGGGTCAATGTGGAATTTTAAAAGTTCGATAAAGCTAGATAGAATTTTCCCTCGGCAGCGCAATGCATACAGGTGGAGAATGCCAGAAACAGTTCGACTTTTGACAACCCAGATGAAAGCTAGGGCTAAGCAAGCCCGCGGAGTGCAAGCAAGAACGCCAATTGCTTACAAGTCTTTCCTGTTGATCTCCTCACGCTGACCGAAGATCAAGTCCTCACTGGTAAAGTTGTCACCCCGGTTGTGCAAGCGCAGAGTGACGTTTCCGCCCGAGGACTCTCGTGTCCTGTTGACCAGGATTTCCGTCACCAGGAGACGTGCGTAGAACTGATGCGCGTAGATCCTGTGTTCCACACTGACATCACGGTTCCTTATTCTCTCGCGGAACAGGGCTGAATACAGGAGAAAAGAAAGAAAAGGGATTGTTGGGTGTTCGTTGTAGGGGTTTGCATCAAATGATATAGGAAAGAATTGTTAAAGGCTATATGTTACAGCACTGAAAATCAGACATTGCAGAGAGGCAAACACAAAAGGGTATATATATATATATATATATATATATATATATATATATATATATATATATATATATATATATATACGCACACGCACACGCACGCGTGCGCGCACACACACACACGCACACGAACGCACGCATGACGCACATCCACATCCACATACGCACACGCGCACGCGCGCGCGCACGACGCACACCCACATTCATATATGCATGCACGCACATACGCACTCACGCATGCATGCACACGCATCTCGTATTCACCTTTCTCGATGTCCAGCTCGTAGCGGCGCTCAGTCTGCGAGTCAGGGGCGCCCTCTATCGACACCTGCAGGGCATTCAGGGACGGCAACCGCGCTCTGTGGCTGTCCGCTATAAACAGAACATCCAGCCACGTCATGGCGGTACTTCAGTGACAGATGGCAAGGTAAGAGACCTCATTCTGAGGTTTGATACAAATTTCGGGTTTTCACATACATTAACGGCGTCGTGTGTGAGAACTGCCGCCGTTCCACAAAACAGACCGGTCCAATGGCATAGAGTCAGTTCTTCATTATGTACGTTTCAGATTAAAAAAAGAAGGTCCACGATTCTCTCCAACTTCTTCTAACGCCTATATCTTCAGATTTTATTCGGGATAAAAATCAGCGATAGATGTTTGATTTTTAAGAAAGACAGTTCTTGAACACCACAATATTGTCACATCGGAAACCAAGAAAGGATGAAAACAGGCAGAAAAATGGCTACGTACGCCCGGCGCCATTGAAGAGACCGTTGAGGTAGACGGCGTTGCTGAAGGCGACAGTTGCTATGTGGCCGTTGCCCACGGAAGGCATGTACCGGAAGTCAACTTGTCCAGTTTCTTCGTCCATCGGAAGCCTTTGAAAAGATGTGATAGGACCTGCTGTAGTGGCAGCTTGTAATGCTCCTTAAACGACTTGGCTGGTTAGTCAGTACGTTTCTTGAGGAAAGTGAAACAGTCATACGAGTGAAAAAGTGGTTGTAAAGTTTAAGTGATTCCAAACGAAACTTTTGATATAGCTTGTCCAAGGTAGACGACTGCATTTACGTCTTACATTGCATGGTTATAATCTTTGTTTTCCATAACCATACTATTATGAAACACCAAGACAGGCACGAGAACGGGTCTGCGCACACGCGAGCACACACACATACACATACATGCACACACACACACACACATACATGCACACACACACATGCACACACACACACGCATGCACACACACACATGCACACTCACACACATACACACACACATGCACATTCACACACACACACACACACACACACACACACACACACACACACACACACACGTGAATTTAGATTTGCACATCTTAATCGTGGTAGTACATCTTTCTATTGATCATTTACAACAAGTTAGCCAAGCCAAACATATAGGCTTTGCTTCTTCACAGTGCTGTTACACATGGTTCTGGAACCCATGCTAATGAAGTCGGTCTGCTGACGGTGGTTGTCACCTGGTGGAGGCGAAAATTGTGGGAGAGTCGCTGATGTCATAGTCTGGGCCTTCCAGGGGAGTGAACTGACCACAGGGCTTGTCACAGTCCTCCCACAGTGACGAGGGCATGGAAGAATTGTTCTGAAATGTAGCGAATTCATCAGTGGGAAGACCGGTGGCATCGCAATGAAAGGTATTCAGTATCCCAAACTCTATACAGATTTACTGATACAAACACAACATGGGAAGAAATTGCGATATCGCAATTGTTGTGTTGCCATTTCGGAGAAGGAAATAAAAAGAGTTTTATGTAAAGGAAAAAGTCAGAGTTTCATGAATTATGGAGAGAAAATGTTTTTACTTTGCAAAATGAATGGTTGAAATAACGTTTTTTAGTCTACGCTTGTTCCCACTAGGATTTGAAATACAAGTTCATCTGAGACCAAGGAGACAACACTTTTCATGGCAGAGAGCTTCAGAGATCCAAGAGATGTGTCATGTACAGAAAACATTTACATGATCCCCACTCTAACTTGCCTAGAAACTTTCAGATTCAAAAACGGTATCGATGGTTGATTTAATTACACTGTGAACAAGAGGAAGGTTGGCTCTTGTATTGACAAGAAAATATCAGGTGCAGTGGAAATCGCGTCTTCACCACAGGTGCCCATCACCAACTCTCTGCAGCAGCATCCTCGGCCCGCTTACCCAGTGCATCATGTGCCTCAGCTGACAGTAGAGCTGGCGTGCAGTGGGCATGTTCTCATCCGCCATCATCATGTTCATGGTGTCCCACATGCTCATTCCGCCCATGATGTCCATGGTGTCCCCAGTGTTCATTGCGCCCCAAGGGTTCATTGTGTTCATGGTGTTCATTGAACTGAAACTGTTCATTGTGTTGAAGGTGTTCATGGTGCCGAAATTGTTCGAGGAGGAGGGATTGTTCATGGTGCTGAATCTGTTCATGGTGGAGGAGTTGCCAGACATCATCAGCTGGCCTTGCATTTGGAAGTCTTCGGTCAGATGGCCACTGGAAGATAAAATAAATGGCATTTAAAGCCAGGTGTAAGACAGGTATGGTTAAAGAAATAAATGAATATTCCTTAAAACAAATAGTCCAAAGAAGCCAATCCATTTTTAAACACAATTTTCACATCGTTTAAACGTTTCTAGTTGAGATGACCACCAGTAGATGATAATCTGCATTGTTTCTTTAGTGTATTATCGTAGGAAAGTATTCCGGAGATATTATAACATTTCGTATTATCACGGAATGACAACAGTAAATTAAGCAAAAATTAGCCATGAATGATGTCAAATGATTGACCACCTCATTTTAAACCACAACAACTTATTTTCTTGTAATTATGAAAAGATCTTCAGTATCCAGCATCCACTTAAATCGCCAATAGCTCAGAGTAATGTTTCCAACAGCATAATATGTCCTAAATGGAGGAGGAGCTAGGAGTAGCAGACAATACGAGAAACATAGACAGACAAGCGCTCAAAGCGGAATACTCATTATTTAAACACACTTTGAATCATTCAGATGCGTATCTAGCCAAGTTATAATTATTGGCTACTTTTTACAAATTTGCAAAGCAAAAAAAAGGTTTCCTTTCAAACAAAGCATGTGGATTTACTCCGCGCGAATGAGACCTTTTTTCCAATCAGTTTTGAGCATGAAGTTGAAAATTAGGAGGCATGTTTTCTTTCATGGCATTGTCAGATTCATCGCTACCGCCACATGAACTTCAACGCTGCAAGACGTTGGGCAGTTTGAGTCCATCATTGCAACTCACAGTTCCACGCCGCACTTGAGCAGTCTCTGCAGAGCCTCCGTGCTTCGAGAAGAGAGACCATGGCACTGGTGATTGCCAAGCACCGCAATGCCTGCACAGAATCACAACATAGATTAATGAATGGAAGAATAGATGCACGGATGGATAAATGAACGAATGAATGGATGGATGATAGATGGATGGATGGATGGATGGATGGATGGATGGATGGATGGATGGATGGACGGACAGACGGGCGGACGGACGGACGGACGGACGGACGAACGGACTAACGGATTGATTTTACGGCCTATTAGCCATTGTAGGCTATGTAATGCCATTAATCATGACGATCGGTGGAGCTGGTTGGAGCTAGAGCAAGTGAAGTCAAGAATGTCCTGGTCATTCATCTCATACGAATCGCGGAGGGAGTCGCGGTGGATCTATTCTTCCCCCCCCCCAACTCACATGAGGCCAGAGCCATAAGTATTAGCAACCTAATCAATGATAGGATGCACATTGATTCTGTAACTGTGTGAAAAACATAACCGGCCATGACAAGTAATAATTTCTAACATTTCTTGCCAGTTTACAAATGAACACTTTCCTTAATATCGATAAATACATGTTGTAACAAATGAAAACATAAATTCTAAAAGCTCTGAATAAGCACACAATTTACAACGAAAAACACACAGTACTTCATGGGCGTTGAACAAATCGATGATATAAAAAATACAAATTTCATGTGGACAGCCAACAAAAAAGGAAACTGCAAGGGTTAAAAAGACAGGTCTTGCAGTTGAAAGGTTGACACGACACAAAATGAGAATTCTTTATTTACGACTTCTCAGTACTGCGGTGAATATATTAGTCAAGCACGATAGCTACGACTCTCCTCTCGTCTTCTATTAACCTGGAAGTCAGCAGGCAATCAATGTAATATACAAAAAAAAACAATCCCAGAACCTTCGTGGGCTGCCTCACTTCATGCAACACACACTCAGTGAACACTGCATTAAATGAAAGCTGTGTGTGTGCGTGCTTGCGCGTGCGTGCGTATGTGTTAATTGCGTGTGTGTGTGTGTGTGTGTGTCTGCGTGTGTCTGTGTGCGTTTGTATGTGTGCGTGTGCGTGTGCGTGTGTGTGTGTGTGTGTGTGTGTGTCTGTGTCTGTGTGCGTGTGTATGTGTGCGTGTGCGTGTGTGTGTGTGTGTGTGTGTCTGTCTGTCTGTGTGCGTGTGTATGTGTGCGTGTGTGTGTGTGTGTGTGTGTGTGTGTGTGTGTGCGCGCGTGTCTGCTCTTCACACTGGGACTACAAACAGGGCTCTTACTGATGGAGTGGGTGACGGCGTCAGCCTGCACGTCAGGCACCATGTGCCAGCCCCTGCCTTCGTAGAGGCGTCCATCCCCTCCCAGGTAGAAGTTGTGGGCCACGTCATCCCCCACACCACGGTGCGCACGACGCCACTGGGGACGAGACGACAAGAAAAACAGCTTGAATGCATACTGCAGACATTAGACAGCTTAATAGGCCATAACTGAAAGAAGTAGTGCGACCTGCAGACAATAGGGAGCTCTAGAGGCCATAAATCAAAGAAGTAGTGCGACCTGCAGACAATAGGGAGCTGTAGAGGCCATGACTGAAAGAAGTACCGTGCTCACCATTCCACCGAAACAGCTCTGCTCTGTGTTCTAAACGACCTCCTTGTCGCATCTGATGATTCCAAAGTTTCCCTTCTCGCGTTGTTAGATTTGAGTGCTGCGTTTGACACAATAGATCATGGAATTCTTCTCTCCCGTCTAAGACATGTTTTTGGCATTGACAACACAGCACTCTCCTTCCTGAAATCATATATCTCAGAACGTAGGCAGACTGTTTTGATCCAGGGTATAGCTTCTGATCCTGCCCCGCTAAATTACGGAGTCCCACAGGGCTCGGTTCTGGGTCCTCTGCTGTTTCTACTGTACACCCAACCACTTTCCAACGTAATTGACAGTCATTCATTCTCTCACAGTGAATTTGCTGATGACACGCAACTCTACAACTCCACTCATCCCAGTCAAATCCAACTTCTTCTCTCTGCAAGTGAACTTTGTATTTCTGATGTGAAACAGTGGATGACACAGAACAAACTCAAACTTAATGATTCAAAGACCGAAGCTCTCCTGGTTGGCGGTAGAGGCGAATTCGATCAGGCCCTGAAACTAACCATAGGCCAGAGTGAGATAGAATTCTCAAAGTCTGTTAGGAACTTAGGTGTCATGTTCGATGATGATCTTTCTATGAGAGTTCATGTGAACAAAGTTTGCCAGTTAGCTTACTACGAGTTAAGGAAAATTGGCACTATTCGTCACTATCTTTCACAACAGGCCACTCAAACCCTTGTCACTTCCCTTGTTCTGTCCCGTCTTGATTATGGAAATTCTCTTCTTGCCGGCATTCCTGGCACTCTGCTAAACAAACTGCAAAAAGTCCAAAACACTGCTGCTAGATTAATCTTTAGATGTCCCAAGAGAACTCCCACATCCAAACTCCTTCGTGCACTGCATTGGCTCCCCGTCGCTCAGAGGATAGAGTATAAGCTAGCCATTATGTGTTTCAACTTCTTCAATCAAACTGCACCACACGCACTCAAAGAAATTCTCACTGTCTACACCCCCGCTAGAAATAACCGTTCAGCTGCAGACACCAAAACGTTAAATGTCCCCCGTCGCAAAAAGATAACCCAAGGACAGCGAGCTTTTTCCTACATCGGCCCTGTAACATGGAATAGCCTACCTTTCCCTGTCCGTCACTCTAATTCCATGTCCCAGTTCAAAACCTCCCTCAAGACACACCTGTTCCGGTCAGTCTTTCCTGACGAGCAGTGAAGGCGCCTCTTTTATGTTTCGTGTTTTGCCTGCTACTTAATTAATTGTATTGTATTTAATTGTTCTTTTTATTTCAATTGTATAGTATGTGAGTGTTAGAATGTTTTGTATGAGTGTAGACTTTATCATTGTACACGCCATGAGCTTGCTATTAGGGAAGGTATGTGCGTTATAAATAGTCTGTATTATTATTATTATTAAGTAGTGCGAC
>JAWQFJ010020909.1:20000-25000 GCA_034096865.1 Theodoxus fluviatilis | reverse complement strand
AAGGCTACGTAAGGACATTAATAACAAAAATCAATAGAGATGGTTGGAGACAGAGCAAGTCAAATCACGATTTCCCTAGTCATTCGCCTCTTACACATCGCGTAGGGAGAGGCTGTGGGTCTAGAGAGGCTGTGGGTCTAGAGAGGCTGTGGGTCTAGAGAGGCTGTGGGTCTAGAGAGGCTGTGGGTCTAGAGAGGCTGTGGGTCTAGAGAGGCTGTGGGTCTAGAGAGGCTGTGGGTCTAGAGAGGCTGTGGGTCTATTCGTACCTGAAGCCCGTGGTGCCTGGGGGCAGCCTGGGGTTGAAGTCCATGTGTTCCGTGTACAGCCTGAGGCCGCCATAGCCGTGCAGCACGGCCTGCAGGAAGCCGCCCATTCCAGTGATGAAGTTGACAGCCCCGATGCCAGAGCGCGCTTCTGTCCAGATCTAAGGCAAGAAATATTCTCCACTATTGACCGCTGTCCATTAGGACACCACCTGGTAGTGAACGCATGAAGGCATTCAAACGGCATTCTCACCTAGATCTTCTGTGGGCGATCCTGAAAGCTCGAGGATACTTCCGAGAAAGAAAGAAAGAAAGAAAGAAAGAAAGAAAGAAAGAAAGAAAGAAAGAAAGAAAGAAAGAAAGAAAGAAAGAAAGAAAGAAAGGGGCACCAGACAGAAAAGCTAAATGGTGGTACATGGATAAGAGTAATGAGAACATGTCCATAAGTAGGTTTTTTGTGTGGGTTTTTTTTTGGAGGGGGGTGGGTGGGGGGAGAGAGAATTTTAAGTAGCAGGGGGGGGGGGGGGGGGGGGGATGCGGAACTGTTCCTTCTCTGTTGAAATAGCAAAGAAGACGTCACCATGCGCGAACACATTATGAGTTAAGTGTATCACTTTGCCATTGAAAAGAGCTTCTTAAAATGTTTGAAACATCTTGAAGAGCCAGGAGCATATATATATATATATATATATATATATATATATATATATATATATATATATATATATAGATATATATATTCCCTTTTTGCATGCATTAGCAAAACACGTGTGTATGTACGTATGTGAGTGAGCGCCTATGCATGTGTGCACATTTGCAAGAATCGCATACAACCTGTGCTGCACTGATACCACCCTCACCAGCTGGAATGCTGTGAACTTTGTTCATATATATATATAAGTTTCAAAAGCACAAAAGCGATGACATTGGAGGCTATGACATTAGTAATCCACAAACTGTCGATTCTGTAATGATCAGCATATGAAGTCGCAGACGATGGACGATCAAAGGAAATTCAAACAAGCGTTATGTAAATCCTTGCCTTGAAGGGCTCCCTGGTGTAGAGCGAGTAGCTGCGGTGGAAGAGCTCCGCTGCCTTGTACTCGTGCCCCAGCTCCAGCCAGCCAATGGCAAACATGCTCCAGGTCATGGCGGGGCCCAGGGGGTTAGTCCAGTCCTCGTACTCCTCGAGGTCACGCTGTCTGGTGGACCTCGCCATGGGCCACTGCTGGGGGTAGCCCATCAGGATGACGTCAGCCTGCTTCACGCCGCGCTCGTCTGGAATGAAAAGAGATGGTCGTAGCAGTGATGGCAGTAATACGTAGTGTTGGTAGAGTAGGAAGAAGTGCCCAGTCTGAGACTCTCAAACGATTTCAGCATGAACTGAATGCGCCACAAAAGCATCGCTAGTGGTTTGCAACGAACACAGTCTATCAACCAGTATTCTAGTCATTCACGAATGATGTGTAATGCATCTTAGTTATTTTGCTTGTCATCTACTTGCGTCCTTATTCAAAGTGTATTGCAATCTGCTGACAGATATGAAATTTGTATTCTCTCACACCTTTTACAACGGCAGCTAATGTAACGATCCAAATAAATAATGATACAGGCTACAGACGAGTTTGAAATCTGCAAACACGCATTTCAATGGCAGGGGAAGAGTTCACTAGGGGTCATATGGTAATTAGCAGCTGCCGCCATAATGGTAGGTTAGAAAACTTCCGGTGCTATATGTCGAGGTATGTTTCGGGTCTGTGTTGAGGAGTGATTATCGCTAGATCGTGGCAAAAGGATTGCATTAAAGCACACAAAAAGTTTAATTAGATCAAAATCTAATCGAAAATACTCATAATAAACTATTACAACGTATAGTTTCTGCACAAAACCCACAGAAGATATGTAAACAAACCACACCGTACGTACCGCGCAGACGATCATGATCGAACCATAGCCACTACGCCAGCAGACGATCGAACTAGTGTGATATAATGTTTCATGTAAAGCTCGAATGAGTGGCAGCAGATACCTGTTTAGTTCTGGCTTGAATTGACAATTTCGTTTCCCTGATCTGGTGAAGACCGAAAATTCAGGATTATCGAGTCAATGGATCAACTTACCCGCAGGCCGCACTCAGCGTAACCATTGGGTCGATGATGACAAGAAAATGGCATTAAATCACAAAACAAAGTTTCATGACAACTAAAATCACCGATTATATTAATAACTGACCATTTTTACACTTACAGCTAGTGCTGATACGTTTTTCTTTTTTATTGTGACCTTTCTAAGGTACCGGTACTCGTTAGTTTGGATTTGCGAAGGATTCCATTGTAAACAAACTATGCCAAACTTGCCAACAACATGAAACTCGTTTTCGTTCCTCAAGCAAGCTGAATACGACGTTTATCAGATGTAAAAATAATTGCAGTCACTTATCTGATATGAAATGATCCGAGCAGACTCTAAATTTTCGAGTGTTTGTCTCGAAGGTCAGATCTCTTCTGTAGATCTTCTTTATCCATTCTCTTCGTCTGGCTTCGGTAACCCTTCGCATAATCGGACCTTGATTGCTTTAACTGATGGTATACCGTAGTAGGAGCGTTTGACTCCTCTTTCTTTGTCTTTTTGTTGATTGTTGAAGCAATCTTTAATGCAGCAAGAAGTCGGCATGGTTGCACGTCTCCGTAGCACAGCTTAGCAGACAGCGCTTTCTATCCTACCATCATGGCTGAAAGCACGTGGCGTCTCCGGAAGTGACGACAACGCGTCCCCGGCCAATTGTAGCCTACGTACAGGAATAAAACTAGGTATCGCACCAAAACGATCTATTACTGGGCATGTTTTACTGGTTGACAAATGTTTCTATTGGAATAGTTTTTGTCGGTACGCTTATCTCCCTTAAAGCCACTCGTCCCTAAAGACACCCATCAACCAAGCGTTGGAATACATCCGAGTGGAGTTGGCAGGCAAGGGAGACAACTCACGTGTCCAGGTGTCGAAATCTTGGAACTCGGGGTGGTAGTCTTTTTGCTCGTTGTAGGGGAGGTAAATCTTGTCGGCGATTTCCAGCCAGCGCTGCTCCACCTGCCTCTGAGCATCGGGGCCTGCCAGGCAGGCTGCGTAGGGCGCGAAGTAGATGGCCAGCTTGGCGCCCACGTTGGTGTAGACAGAGTTGTTGATCTGCTGGGCGTGCTCGTCTGGCGGCATCACGCCTGTCGTGAGATGGACACGTAATTATTGTCAGACATCGTCACTTGATATCGGGTTGTTTTTCTCTACCATTAGTGTCAGCCGTGAAGTAGGTAGATGCACTACAGACAACAAGAACGTAACGTCGTGAGATGAGAGAAGAAAAGGCATCAATGTAGAATGCACAATGGATCCTAAGGCAGCACATCTCGCTGAAAGGAGAATAAAGTGGAAATACCATAAAGCAGACCAAATAGACCTGAATAGGAAGAAGTTCTTCCGTGAAAGTCTAGGCAAGCTGACCTGCATTTCATACAACTTTATCATGGAAAATCATCAGGGAATCTATAAATACAAGAGTGATCTGGTCTTGACCAACTCATTCAGACACAAGTGACACCCACCGTTGACGTCGTACATGCCGGTGGTGGCGTTGAAGGTGGGACGGCAAGTCCACCACCTGGCCATGTCCCTGATGAACTGCCAGCCCCTGCCCGAGGTCAGCCACTGCCTGTCCCTGGTGGCGGTCACGTACTGCCTGGCGGCAAGGGCGATGTCCCCCGTGATGTGCAGCTGGTTCTCCCGGCAGGGCACACAGATGTCGGGCGTCTGCTCCACGCCCGTCTTGGCGCTCTCCCAGGGGAACCGCAGACTCTGCTCGCAGTTCCAAGGGTGCTCCCGAGCTCTGTTAAAAAGAAGTGAAGAGAGGATTGGGTTAGTTTTTCATGGCGAGAATGTATGGGTCTGGAGAAGATTTCGCTTTATCCCAGGATCTCATTGTCAACGAATCAACACTGTGCTGGCATACAAATTAGGCAACAGCCTGAGGGTGCACGTATGCGTACGTCCTGCACCTTACTCATTTTTCTGGAGGCTGTCCGACTCCATGATAGTTTTACGTATTGAAAGCTAATTTGTATTGAAATATACTCTCACCGCCCTCACTGGTTTGATTTTTCATACCGGTCGAGAATAATAAACGTTATTAAATCAATTGATTTACAATACAATACAGTACAATACTTTATTTTAGCTCCCAGACTTACTGTCGATGCAAATATGCGACCACCAAATGTACAAGTTGCCAAGACAAAGTAAAGCTTCTATCACTATGCCATCTTACAATCCATTCTAAGTCGCATGTAGATCCAAAAGTTAATTCCCGCAACATAGTCACCTCATACGAGAGTGAAGTCATTTTAAATCTCACTTAGTTTAAGCAAAACAGTTGTCAAAAGTCTGATTTTAGTGAGGCGAGCATCTGCGCAGAAAAATATTCTCAGTGATTATGTGGGAGTCCGAGGTCAGTCGCGAACTATTCACTCGTCATATGGGATGAGGGAGGATGCTATACCTTTCGTAGGCAGGTGTCATGGAGTTGATGCGATAGTTGAGCATCTCCTGCGCCATATCGGGGTGGAACATAAGCATGGCGGGGTACATCCACGTCTCCATGTCCCAGAACACGTGACCCTGAAATAATAATGTTTGTCTTCTGTGTCAGTAGGCAGATGAAAAAGCTAACACAGAACAAAGTTTGATCAG
>JAWQFJ010020909.1:5000-15000 GCA_034096865.1 Theodoxus fluviatilis | reverse complement strand
GCTCATCAAGTGAAAAGCTTCTGAAAATTCCAAAGCGTAGTACCAAGTCTTTCGGAGAGCGTAGTTTCAGTTTCATTGCCCCTAGTGTCTGGGATTCCCTGCCGGCTGGCCTACGTGATGCACCAACTATGTCCATTTTTAAATCTCAGTTAAAAACCCATATGTTTCGTCTTGCTTTTCTGTAACCTCCTAGTTTTTTCAAGTCCTGGTATGATAGTCGTACGAGTGTTGTGCTATGTAGTATGGCTGACGAGTAACTGCGTGTAAATGTGGCTATGCCCGCGCATCGAGTTCTTGCAAGAAATGCGCGTTATAAATGCTATTTATTAATATTACTATTATTTATTAAATGAGGCAGAGTTGAGGTTTTATCGGTGAACATCTTAGTCAAGATTTCAGGCATTGTTTAATTACTAGACAAACGGTGTTTAATAGTGCGAGTGTGTGTGTGTGTGTGTGTGTGTGTGTGTGTGTGTGTGTGTGTGTGCGTGCGTGTGCGTGTGCGTGTGCGTGCGTGCGTGTGTGCTTGTGTGTGTGTGTGTCTGTGTGTGCTTGCGAGAGAGAGAGAGAGAGAGAGAGAGAGAGAGAGAGAGAGAGAGAGAGAGAGAGAGAGAGAGAGAGAGAGAGAGAGAGAGAGAGAGAGAGAGAGAGAGAGGGGGGGGGGGGAGCATATGCGCTCGTTCGCGCATCTTTGTGCATGTGTGATTAATTAGTGACAGACAGACACACAATGTGCACACGCGCGCGCACACTCGCACGCACACACGCATGCACGCACGCACGCACACACGCATACTTACGCACACATACACAAACAAAAACACACACTCACACACACATACACACACACGCACACACACACACGCACACACATGCACACACACACACACACATACACACACACACACACACACACACACACAAAACACACACACACACACACACATACCTGTGGGACCGTTGAAGAGTCCGTTAACATAGATGGTGTCGCTGTACACGATGGTGCCAAGATGGCCGTTGGCAACAGATGCCATGTACCGGAAGTCAATCTCGTTCGAGTTCTCCTTCATTGGCAGTCTTAAAAAAGGATAATTTTGTCTCACACACCTCTTTTTACATTGTTAAAGATTCTGAAACAGTAGATTTAATGTCAAAGTGTTTCAGTTCTGTTTATCTGCCCACACTGTATACAAGAGCATGTATGTAGCAACAAATGCTTCAATGTCATAAGTGACGATTTTCTTAATGAAAGACCAACTGTTCAAACAATCACAATTTAGGAATGGAGGACTTCAAATAAATGTAATATTTCATGAACATCTTTACTGACATGCTAGTTTTTCGGTGCGTTTTAGAAGGAGTCCTGGGAAAATATGTCCAAGCGTCAATAACATTATGCCTGTGGGATTTTCATAGTAAAGTTCTAGAAAAGTAAACTCTGAAACGAAGAAAAGAAACAAAAACCAAACGCATTCATGTATACTATTAAGCAACTCTATCGTTGATGTATTAACTTTATTTAAAGTGTCATCGAATTCATAGCTTTGTCAGTGACACCGACCTGTCAGTCTGGAAGACGGTGGGGCTGTCACTGATGTCCCTGTACTTGGACTCAATGATGGGAGCCATTGGGTGACACACGCCCTCGCAACGGGGCAGCATGTCGTTAGTGCCCATCATCTGATAGGGACGCTGTAGAACATGTGTGAAATGAGGCCCTGTCGAAATGTCACGTCGGACTTATAACGGATTCGGTACTACTAGTACGCCGGTCTATGAGAAATTATACGTGCAAAGTGTTAAGACCACAATTGGAATTTTGCTGCTAGAGAAGCCGTATTTTATGCTCACATTGTGTTTGGAATACACAAGAATTAATGAAACCGTCACGATGTCACCACACTTGAAATATTCACATCATATTTTCATTTCTTCTGAAGGGACTGCGCATAAAAAAGATATTTTCTCATGTAAAATATTTTAGTCGCTATTACGTTGCTAAGACTCTACGTAGAGCCAGGTCAAATTATTTCCGAGGTGGTGAAGAACGGCGAAATAAATCAATTGTAATCAGACGAAAGACAGGTAAAAAAAGACAAAGAAAGTGAAGAAAAACAAAAGGCGAACACGGACCCATCTTCGAAGCTGCTGCACGTGGCACATGAGGTGGTCGTGCTCAGACTGGAAGTGAGAGGGTGACATCGTCTGCCTCTCAGACATCACCACGTAGTTTTCAGTCAGGAATCCCCTGTAAAATAGTCATCCATCAGTAAATATGGGTCTTCTATGGTTGGACACATGCAAACCAAACATTCCATACGGAGAACATATCTTCAGGTTCTTTTTTTTATTTCGAATGCGTAGCGTATTCATGTTCTCACATTGCAATTTACGAGAAAACATTGGCTGCCAAAAGGTGTTATCAGCACGCATGCACCAGTTCAACTCGTATGAAAAACAACTTTAAGAAGAGGGAACGCTGACAGCGAGAAACATATTTCCACCTCTAGTTTTCGTGTGATTTACAGTTTTCTTCGTCTGGTCATTTCCGCGAGAAAACTAAATCGATAAATATAAACGCGTGTGTTTGCATAAGTACATGTGTGAATGCACATGTGAGTGCATTTCTACATGTAGCTGTAAAAGAACCGGAATCTCCCCATATACATGGTTATGAACGGACATGCCTGGCGAGGCTGCACTTGAGGATGCGTCTCAGAGCCTCCATGGAGGCAGGGTTGGGGTCGTGGCAAGTGAAGTCTCCGATCATGGCCACCTCTGCGTACAGAGAGTTTCAAAGAATGAGGCAGACGCACGCAGAGCCTATGCAGACGAATGGAAATGTGTCTACTTTTTTGAGTGACAGTGTTTCACAATGACTGCCGAGGAAACTCATTGCCTTCATAATATGGAAAACACACACACACACACGCGCGCGCACACGCACACATACACACACACACACACGCACACGTACACACACACACACACACACACACACACACACACGGATAACTCAGAATAGTTTGTTTTTTTAAACTGGAGAGCAAATGTAAATGAGCGTAAAAGTCACTGGGGAGAAGAAAGAACGTATACGATGCTGTTCTTTTCATCCTGTGTTACATCGCTCATCATGGACGGCAGAAAGATAACGGAGCTTTTACTCCATAACACATGAGGAAAACTAACGAAGGAAACCTATTTGGAGTTACTGCACCCTGATGTAAGTATCACACTGTGACATGCGAAGGTCATACTGTCAAGACAGACAGGGCTACGAGAGAGAGGCAAGGCAGAAGTGGCGCTGTACCGAACACAGAGACGTTCAGCCTGGGGTGGAAGGTGGTGTCCTGGGTGTAGTTCCAGCTGCGTCCCTCGTAGACCCGCCCGTCCTGGCCCAGGTAGAACTGGACGTTCTGGAAGTCCCCGTGCTCCTAAAAAGGAAGAAATGAGCTTAGTCGACCCAGACTGTCAACTAATTGACTTGGGTTTGAGCCCGACAGGCCTTTGTGAATGTGATTGATGATATCAAACTATTAATTAAGACAGGATTTTTTTTTCAATACGTTGAACAATCGTTACTCTGCAAAACGATACTTGACATCAGTCATTCGTTTGTTACATGTAAAAGTTGAAATATTTTAAATAAAAGTTGCACATTTTCTAACGCATCTATTTATTTAATTGAGACATAATCCAATTTCCATGCAGGAATTGATGTGTTTTCTACATTCGGGAGATGCAAACGTCCATCATACCAGTGAAAACAACACAAACATGTTGACTAAGCCAGCTTACAAATCTCACCATGTATTTGCGGACCATGGTACGGCACCGACGTCGACTGGCGCAGCGATACTCCCCAGTCTGACGCACGATGACGTTACTAAGTGCGGGGGAGGAGGAGGAGGCAGAGGCGAAGGAGAAGAGTGGCCTGGAAATGAATCCGCTGCCCAATCCTGAGCCAGAGTTCATCCCGAATCCACTGTTTGTCCCTGTGCCCATCCCAAACCCTGCCGTTGGCGCTGTGTCTCTCACGCCTGTGCTCATTCCCGTGCCTTGACGCACCCCAAAGTTTCTCCAAAACTCTCTCATCCCCGTGTTGAACCCTGTCTCCGTGCTCATCCCGCCGCCGAGCGCCGATCCCGATCCCATCCCAGTGTTCATTCCTGTGTCCGTTCCAAATCCAGAGCTCGCTCCTGTGCTCAGACGAAATCCTGGGTTAGCTCCTTGACCCCTCGTTCCTGTCCTCATGGAGGAGCCCGTAGCCATTCCAGAACCCATTCCGGAACCCATACCAATTTCTGAGCTCGTGCCGAAACCTTGGTTTGCCCTCGTGCCCATCCCGAATCCTTGGCTTGGTCTGGAGCTCATACCGATCTCTGAGCTCGTGCCGAATCCTTGGTTTGACCCTGTAGGCGTGCCGAATCCTTGGTTTGACCCTGTAGGCGTGCCGAATCCTTGGTTTGACCCTGTAGGCGTGCCGAATCCTTGGTTTGACCCTGTAGGCGTGCCGAATCCTTGGCTTGGTCTCGAACCCATACCCATTCCTGTCCCCGTTCCAAAGCCTTGTGGTGACCCTGAGCCCATGCCAAACCCAGTACCCGTGGTTTGGCGTCTCATTCCAGGCGTGAACCTTGAACTCGTGCCCATGCCTGAGTCAATGCCTGAGACTGTGCCCCTCCCAAAGTTTCTCCATGAGTCCCTCTCTCCCGTGCTCATGCCGAATCCCCCGCCCATCCCTGAGGCCATCCAGTTGTCTCTGAAGCTGGTGCCCAGTCCTGACCCCGTCCCGCTCCACATCCCTGTCCACGTGTCTGCCATCTCCCTCACTGGCTCGATCTCGGGGCATGAGGATCCTGAAAAAGCGTGCTGTCATTAACCAAGTTTGTGATGTTGGGCCATGCATGTCATATGGTTTCATTTCTTCAATACATTAAAACAATGAAGTAGAGAGTAGAAAGTGACAGTTGCGAGTCTGAGATGGAACAAATAAATGAGAAGTAGGAAAGGAAACGACACAAATATGGAAAATAATGTATCGAATTTGGGGACGGTAAGGCTTTAACAGTTCATTACATTTGAAATAAACATACGTCCACATTTTTAAAAGTCTGATTGATGTATGCACTTCTTGTTTCATTTGTTGATAAAGTTACGCAACTTTTTCCCCCTCAATTTGTCTGCAGGGGACGTTAAACTTACCTCTGCCCGGGAATCATGGGGAATAACTCAGTTCGAAAACAACAGAGCACGTATGAAATTATTGCGATGGTGGCAATGAGCCTTGTTTTCGTAGTTGTTGTCTCCTAGTCTGGGCTTCGAGGAAAGTAACTGCGTATGGTGAACTGCACTGAAACATGGCACCCACCTTCTGGCAAGGGACAGTCAGACACTTTAGTGGTGTAAATGATGAATGACTCGTGGGGCAAAAGGTACTCCTTTCCTGAAAAAAGACATTAAAAATATTTATTAAGTACTTGCATTAGGGAATATTGTCTGAAATTTAACTATCACAAAATTCTAATGCATTTAATGTTTATCCAGTTTCTGCCTGATAACAATTCTCTTTCTCGTGAGAAAATAAACTGAACCCGTGGACATGTAATTGACTGGAAGAAAGATTTTGCTTTTCACCTAAAGAATCTGGCGGGTAAAAATGCAAACAGCACAAACTACCGTCAAACCTTCAAGCTGTTTTAAATTCTATTTCTTTCTAACTGCGTGTGTGCCACACATCACAGCAAGCAGCATACCTTCCTCCAGCATGAAACGCGTCCCGGTGACGTTGAGGCGGAGGTGGAGAGGATATTGACGTGACGTCTTGTTCACCATCAGCGAGCTACGGTCCTCGTACACGGTGAGGTCAAAGGTCGAGCCCAGGTAGTCCAGACCGGACAGGAAAAGATAGGTGGCGTTGTAGGGCAGACAGGGGGAGAACTCCAGGTGCTCAGGGAAGATGCGGAGGCCGCCGTAGCCGTTGATCATGAGTTGCATGAAGGCGCCCATCCCCGCGAGAGAGTTGCTGGTGTTGTAGAGCGCTGTGTCCCGCCAGGTCTGGCGACGTGGCACACGAGAGAACAGACGTCAGAGACAGGTTAAGGTTAGAATAGGGCAGAACTCGACAGAAGATCGGAGGCATGCAATAAGCTGAGTGAGTCGCGGTGTAAAGTCCCTGCGAACTAACTTTCTTTACCTTTATAGATTTTAGGATGATTAACACAATGAAAAAGGTTTTAAAACTTGTTTTAATACTGCAATGAAATGTAATCGTATCAGTCACAAAGTATTTACAGTGAAACGCTCCTCTCTCTCTCTTTCTCTCTCTCTCTCTCACACACACACACACACACACACACACACACACACACACACACACACACACACACACACACGCACACAAGAGGAAATGAACTCAACCTCTTTATAAGACATGGCAACTTAGCTATGTTTTATCACACTAAAGTTATTCAGAAAAAGCACCTCTTCGATGCAGGCAACAATGACCTCGAAAGTACTGAGCTGCATCATCGAGATCATTTTATAACTCAAACAGTGACAAGTCCGAAGTTATGCAAGCACTTTCTTGACGCTGCCGGACAAAACGTACACACATCCACACAAAGACAACTCCCTCAGCCCTCTGGGACACCTAGGACCCCCTTTCTCTGCATACACACCCACCTGGAAGGGTTCCTGCACGTACTGCATGACGCGGGCAAGGTGTAAATGCGCCCGTTCTGGCTCCTGCACCTCAAGCCAGCCCAGGGCGAACATGGCCCAGGTGGAGGCCGGCGCCGTGGTCAGGGTTTGGTTCTCGTACAAGGCCAGGTCGTTGCGCCTGACTGCCACCGACATGGGCATCAACAGAGGATAGCCCAGCAAGATGGCATCGGCCTCTGTCACCTGGGAGCCGCCTGATCAAGGCGGCAGAAAAATAGTATGCTGAACTGGAGAAGATCCGCATTGGTTTGGACGGGAAAGCAGGAGCGAATGGATTGGAAATCCCATCGCAAAGAAGAAGGTAACTGTCAGATGGAATGGTACAAGGAAGGTAAGGAAGAGAAAGTTAAAATGAATTGAGACGATTGATTACATAAACATTTGATTTATGCTAACTGACTCAGTGACTTGTGTGTTCAAACACTGATTGGGAATGCACTAAGGTGTTAGAAATGTGTTAATGACATTTGCTTTTTCCCCTCTCTACTCCAATCACCATAAGAGCAGTTCACAGCTCCTTTTACACCTTAGCAGTACTTATAGCATTATAAATCGTTACCCCTTCTTTTTCCTCCTTTCTCTACATTGTATGCCCAGGTCATCCTTCTTCATTTCCGCCTCTTATCTCCCTCGATTTTGCAGATGATTCAATGCCGAAGTTACTTACGTTCATTATACCCAACCTCGCAATCTTCTCAGCGTCACCCTCTAAACAGTTGGTTCTCTGTGTTTACCTGTCTTGTTCACAGAGTCCCTGCTGCTGACTTTTAGCGCATTCTATCAGTAAGGAAATGTCTGTAACAGGAGTGCCTTTAATGACGGCGTGTGATAGGTACTGTTGCACGAATCCATTGCTATGGGAGAGTAAGACCGACTTTGTCATCCACTCTTGCATTATTTTGATAAAGCATTCGCTGGAGTTTATCACAGCCTAAACCGGCATCCTAACCTGTACTTTTTCATCATGCTATCATTTTCCCTCTCTTCATTTACGAAACTGGACGCAACTTTGAGAGAATTTGACAGTTTTACGGATGAGAGGTCGCTCTAACGAAAGCATTTCATTCCCCATGTCTGGCAAGTGGAGGCAATCAAAGCCAAAAATAATTCGTTTTCCGGGTGCCTGCAGCTAAGTCAAGAAAGCTGTCCAATGTAAAGGTTGTTCTTAATTGAGCGAACGTTCGGCGGTGAACCAGGTTCAAAAGTACTGGCAGACTAGGTTCACGTCTTAATTGCGCGAACGTGCGTACCGGGAAACTACGTTCAAAAGGTTTCCCCGTCTCGTTCGCTGGTTCCCACCGCATGCAATGGGAACATTCCCGTCATTTTGACAAACCCGATCTCTTTCGTCCGCCATGTTTTTTTTCAGTCGAAATGCAATACTCTCAAGTTTAGAATTACAGACAAAAATGCAAATAAACTGTGACCGCAGTACAGTATTCATTTACCAAAGCTCTCCACAGAGTGCATATTTATATAGTTCATATTAATTGCTTTATTATTGAAAACAAAAATGTGGGTCATGCTCGGAGAGAGCACAGTTCGTCGCGGATGATTATTAGTTGTTGTGGCTGCCTCAGTTTGACCTTCGTACATCAGTGACGTATGCATATCATTATAGTCAATTAAGACGCAAAACCTGGTTCGAGCCAATCTATTGATTCGGAAAAACGTTTTCCGGCGATCTGTTCGTGCGCTGTACATGGATCGCCCCGAACGGGGTGTTCGCTCAATTATGAACACAACCTTCAGGCAGGTTTGTGTTTTTTCAAGCAAACAGCAGCCTCTTACTGTAGCCATCGTATGCAGGGTGGTACTGGCGTCTCTCATCAAAGGGAATGGTCAGGCGGTCTGCTGTCATCTCCCAGTCACGTGGTACGTCCGCCATCTTGGACACGTTGACGAGGCAGGCGGCATACCTAGTCGAAAGAACAGATAAAAATGTGGGAGGTTTTTGTAGATAAATTCAGTTTCAAATGTCCAAAGAAAGTATGTTTGTGTAGATGAAGTAATATCTTCTTGGTTCATAAACATCGTCCTTAGTCGATACGAAGAGAGTGAGGTCTGATGGTTTCATTGCTCTCGTTACGTCATTTTCTGAAGTGCAAAGAAGTACATTGGTGTGGTCATGAAAACTGGACTATACAATAGTTTAATGCGTGTATCCACAACAGAGAACATGTAATGGCTGCATCACATTCCGTGCTTGCTATCCCAAAATCGCAGGCAAGCTGCATTGACGCATGTGCACGTTTACACACGTATGTACTGAGAGAGTAAGCTCGAGGCATTTAAAAAATATGAAACGGGAACAGGGACTTTTTTTTTTGGGGGGGGGGGGGAGGGGGAGGAGGGAGGGGAAGGGGATGTAAGTAAAGACCTATGTGTTTCAAGTCATTTCAAATCTTGCTGGTGAGTTTTCAGACATCCCATTGAGATTCGAAAACAATGACGTGGATGTCTTTTCAACATGTATCTTAACTAGTATGCAATGTAAAGAAAACCAAGGAAATATTTTGAAAAGCCCGAGTAATATTTTAATTGTTCGTAGGCTTCGTCTGCAATTGCGAGTTAGAATTAAAATGATGACGTAGCGTCTACAACAAACAATTCATTACCAAGAACACCAATTTTCCACGTGTACTGTAACCGAAACAAGATTGAGATGGTTGCTTTCTGTTGAGTGATCAAACAAATACTTGCTGCCAGCCATGCAAGAACATTTTTTGGGTTCAGTTCTTATTGTTCTGGTGGTATTCCAAAGTGTCCAAAGAAGACATGCAGCGTACCTCGCAAAGCGCAGAGCCTGCCTGGCGCCCTCGTTGGTGAAGACTGAGTTGGTCACGTTGCCCGCGTTGTCGTCAGGAGTCTTGACATCTGCAATGAAAGGACAGAGCACGGTCAACGTACAGTGGTCGACCTCAACGTGCAGAAAAAGGACGAGAAAAGCTTGCTCAACCAAAGAGGTTTGTACATCGATCTTGAAGATCGCATGATCATCAAAGAAGTTAAGGTTTGGAAGACCTGCAAGAATGAGGTTTGAGCAAACTCATCATGCCTTTCAAAATGTTCTCATAATACTGCACTTTTCCCACCATGAAATTCTAGCTTTAAACAAAACCAGTATTTGTCTTTTAGAATATGAGCAAGTTCAATAAGGCCAACAACAAAATCATAATGTTATTGGTGGGTTTTGATATTTATAGATGTTCACAAGAACAACTCTTCCCTACAGTCGATCTTCTCAATGTTGACGTTAATATCCCATTGATTCTTT
>JAWQFJ010020908.1:15000-20413 GCA_034096865.1 Theodoxus fluviatilis | reverse complement strand
TATCAGTATCAGATGCGGCACAGGAAATGCTATCAGTATCAGATGCGGCACAGGAAATGCTATCAGTATCTGATGAAACCTACCGTGACCTTACTTGTCATTGCGGCAGAAAGTCCAGATATGACGGAGGGAAAAAACTTACCTCAGAAAAGAAACAGAAAAACAAAACCAGATGCGCGTTCCCCAGACTAAGACATGCTCCTCAAAGACAACTGAATAGGGGTTTCAGTTTTTTGAGGGTTTGTTGTTGTGATGGTAACTACTATAATCATACAGGAGCTGGTATCAACATTTGGACGAAAGACCAGGCAGTGTCTGGTTATGGAAACGTAGTAATTACAAGAATTGACTGATATCACTTTCTAAAAACCCGAAAACTCCTTTCCGATATCCTTTGATTCGCGTGTTGCAGTCCTGTAAACGCGCCTTAGGAAACTGAACTTTTCCAACACTTTGCTGGACAGCATCAAACTACATTTTCCTCCTTAACGGTATCAACAACAATTCCCTAATGCTCCCACCTACAAAACACAAAAACCAACACAACCAAAAGACACCCAAGAGAGCCCACTGACCTTTGACCCTCGGTTGGCGTAGGAGCGGTACCGGGGATGCCACCCCGAGCAGCAGCAGCAGCAGCAGCACAAGCAGGAGAGATGGACAGATCTGCATTCTGACGTGGAGTCAGTCGGAGCCGCTACCTGATGTTGCTGCGAGAGGCTGGGACAGCTTAGGAGGAGATGGGCTGGCACGCTCGCTCGTCGTCTGTCCCAGAGGCAACGGGTCGTTCGCTTGCCGCGTCATATAGAGGTCCCCGCCATGCAAATGACGTCACGTGGTCACACCACGTGGCCCGACCACGCGTCTGGGCGGGCGGGGCCGGTGAGCTCGTAGGAGAGAGTAGAGCCAATTGTCCACCAGATCTGTCACCCACAGCTGAGGGAGTTTATGTTAATTAATCTGCTTGCGGCGCCTCGTTTGGAGCAAAATTGAGCGGGGGCGGACAGAGGGTACACGTCAAAGCAAGGAGGGGGAGTGGGGTGGGGGTGGGAGTTGGGGGTGGGGAGACAGTGTGGACGAGTATGGAGGAGACGTGGAAGATCTGGAGTGAAGACGTACAGCAATGGCAAAGATGAGTGGAAGAAGGTGTGGTTGGAGTTGGGTCTGGAAGCACTGAGGTGGATGTTTGCTGGTGCAACAGCAGAGGGACTGGAGGAAGGAAATCATGACATGATACAACGACCACGATGGCGATCCAGTAGAACATTGTGAAGTGTTTAGGGGATGTCGAGCATGGAAGAAGACAGGGCCACCCACTTTTGCCACCACCACCCCAAATTCTGGTTATATCGTCTCTCTGTGCCAATCGAGTTCAAGAGCCGACAGCTTGGGATTGATGCAGTATAACATTTCGCCACCTAAATCTCTTTCATCTGCAGGTTTTCGTTCAGATCCCCATTAGATATTTTCATCTATCTACCGTCTTTAAAACAGTATTGCAATGAATAACTATACAAGAAATATATTAGAAAACATTGAAAACCCTAAAACTAGCGAAAAATACTCGCTATTCATCAATGGATCGATACCCTGCATTTTGAATCTCGATGATAACACTTGTAAATTCAATATACAGTTAAATAGATTGCTAATGGTGTTTCAAAAAATAATTGCAGCTTTGTACGCTTACATAAGAGCAAGACTGCAATATTAATAAGGCGCATGAACCTCTATTTGAGCAACATTTACTTTCAATTCGACGTTTAAAAGGCATAAAACACAAACAAGCATTGCGATTTCCCCCGTTTTAAGTATTTCATGGCCTGTGCTTAAACAGGCTTCAAGAAGTCGATCTCTGCGGACGCTGTTGAATGCGTTTCTCGTGTCGACCTTTACGACGACTGCCGGGCCGGCATCCCCGCGCCGCTCCACGAACCTGCGGACTGCATGAGCCGCACCCTCGCATCCGCCCCTCACCCCGACACCCAGTTGGACCGGCTTGAACTCCGCACTGAGACGGCACACTATCGGTCGGTACACCACCTTCGCGGCCATCCGGCGGAAGGTATTGCCCACAGCGATAGACCGTATCCCGCCATCCTTCTTCCTGAGGGGGGTCAGGTTGGCAGCAAAAAAAAAGTTGTCTGGCGACGTCCGGATTGTCGGCGGCGAGGATACGATTCACCAGGTTGGTGATGGAGCGACGGAGACTTGCCCCAGCTTCGGCCGCTGACCGTGAGACGAGGTCCTTGATGTGACCAGAGCGAAGACCATCGACGCCGCCACTGCTGCTTCCGGCGAACGAAAGAAGGGCAGCCATAACATCTTCCTCCGTCGCATGTAGAGCAGTATCTCCAGTTGTTGGGGCTGGTGCTGTTAAGACATCAGGGGCAGCCAGGTGTTTGAGACGGAGCGAAGCCAAAACCTCGGGTTTCACCGCGAGGATGGAGTCATTGGGCTCAACAATTTTAACCGTTGCTGCAACATCGCCTTCCTTCAACTTGTTGTTGACTCTGGTTCGGAGCTTTTTGACTGATGCTTCATGGCTATCACATGCAGCTAGCTGTGGCTGGGAGTTAGCCGAGACAGACAAATGTGGGGTGCGATTGGTATAGGCGGAGATATTCTTCCTCAGTTGGGCAGCCGTCGATCTGCTCTCACTACGATCGTCTAGCTGAAGCCTGAGAGCCAGTGGGGCAAAACAACACAAGTGGAGCCAATCGTCGGCGGTGTTGGTGTCGAGAGCTCGATCGATCGCGTCTGACAGGGCAGAGGCGGCACCCATTCGGCAGGATTTGGGGATCTTTAGTGGGGTACGGCCACTTCTCCGCATGTCGTAGACTTTGCCTACTGCGTCCAGTATCGGTGTGGTGTCTTCTGCCATACGATCAGGTGTATTGTCGATCTGGATGCAGCCAGGGCAGTTCCAGGCCGGGATTCTCTCAGAAGCCACCTTTGTCAGTCTGGCGCAAGACAAGTGGGCGAGGCGGAGGCACTTGGAGCACGCGCGACCGTACTTCCTCCGATTCGACACACCACAGATGCAGCAAATTTCGTCTGACCTGCAAATCGACGGATCACCTCTTTCACGATCGGTGTCGTTGTTGCTGTCCCGGACTTGTGTCGGCCGCTCGACGTCTGGGCGAACTCTGCCATTGGTTGAGTTGGCATTCGATGGCGGAGCAGTTGGATCCGCGGAAAGGGGTTGCATGGCGTAGCCATCGGCGATCGCGTCAGGTCCCGCTTCCGCCTGCACAAGGGAAACGCCTCGATCTTTGTTGACGGTGGGAAGACGGCATTGTGGAAGCCTTTGCAGCTGGTTTTGCATGGCGTTGGCAATGTAGAGGCAGCGAACACCGAGTTTTTATTTCGAGATGTGCGGAAGCATGATTTGCATTTCAGCATTCCACCCAATTGAGATTGTGCCGCACAATATTCCCCTCCTCATCTCAGCTGCACCGGGAAATTGCCTGCCTGCCTGTCTGCCTGTCTTTCCCTCTGTCTTTCACTGTCTTTCTTCTGTCTTTCTCTCTGTCGTTATCTCTGTCTTCCTCTCTCTTTCTTTCAATCTTTCTTTCTGTCTTTCTCTCTGTCCTGTCCTGCCCTGTCTTGTCCTGTTCTGTACTCTCATGTCCTGTCCTGTCCTGTCCTGTCTTGTCCTGTCCTGTCCTGTCCTGTCCTGTCCCGTCCCGTCCCTTCCCGTCCCGTCCCGTCCCGTCCTGACCCGTCCCGTTCAGTCCCAGTCTGTCTGACTATCTGTCTGTCCGTCTGTCTGTCTGTCTGTCTGTCTGTCTGTCTGTCTGTCTGTCTGTCTGTCTGTCTGTCTGTCTGTCTGTCTGTCTGTCTGTCTGTCTGTCTGTCTGTCTGTCTTGTCTTGTCTTGTCTTGTCTTGTCTTGTCTTGTCTTGTCTTGTCTTGTCTTGTCTTGTCGTGTCTTGTCTTGTCTTGTCTTGTCCTGTCCTGTCCTGTCCTGTCCTGTCCTGTCCTGTCCTGTCCTGTCCTGTCCTGTCCTGTCCTGTCCTGTCCTGTCCTGTCCTGTCCTGTCCTGTCCTGTCCTGTCCTGTCCTGTCCAGTCCTGTCCTGTCCTGTCCTGTCCTGTCCTGTCCTGTCCTGTCCTGTCCTGTCCTGTCCTGTCCTGCCCTGTCCTGTCCTGTCCTGTCCTGTCCTGTCCTGTCCTGTCCTGTCTGTCTATCTGTCTGTCTGTCTGTCTGTCTATCTGTATGTCTGTCTGTCTATCTGTATGTCTGTCCATCTGTATGTCGTATGGGTTGAAATGAGTCGTGGAGTACGCGATAAAACCCTCTGCATCCTACTTGCACAGTAAAAGAGTATACATGTAACAGATAATCTAAGAGGCAGCCATCTTATCTCAGTGTCTGGGCTTTTATGTTACAACACACGAACGTTGCCGCCCGATGCCCTCCCCACCCCCACCCCTCACCCCCCTTATCAGCAGTGGCGTCGCGTCACACCAGGGCTACCAAACGACCGGAGCTGCTCGATGCCCTCTCAACAGCTGGAACTCTAGGCTGCTGGGAGTTCGGGACCTGCTTCACGAGCTCCGCCAGGGGCGGCCCCAAGCAGCCACAGAGGCTACTGGGTGCATAGGAACAGGATCAGATCATTCAGATCCGACGGTGCATCCGAATCAGCCTGGAAAATTGATTCCAATTCACACGCAACAACACATGTGTTGCCAAGCGCCACATCCACTCCAAAAAACGTTTCCAAACGTATCTATCACGCAACAAAAAAATCCAAACCTATTGCTCTGTCTACACTTCTTCTGGCGAGAAAATCGTCTTGTAAATCGTTGAATCTTCCCAGATGATGCTCAACAAATGACGTCATTCACAACCGGCGTGACGTCAGAGGTCCTCCACCACTACCTCACCACCTTATCCCCACCTCAACTCCACCTTATCCTCACCTCAACCCCATCTCATATCCACCTCATCCCCACCTCATCCCCATCTCATCTCACCTCATCTCCACCTCATCCCCACCTCAACCCCACCTCATCCCCACCTCAACCCCACCTCAACTCCATGTCATCCCCACCTCAACTCCACCTCATCCCCACCTCAACTCCACCTCAACCCCACCTCATCCCCGCCTCATTCCCATCTCATCTTCACCTCATCCTCACCTCATCCCCACCTCATCCCCACCTCATCTCCACCTCAACCCCATCTCATCCTCACCTCATCCCCAACTCATCCCCACCTCAACCCCACCTCATTCCCGCCTCATCCCCATCTCATCCTCACCTCATCCTTACCTCATCCCCACCTTATCTCCACCTCATCTCCACCTCAACCCAATCTCATTCACATCTCAACTCCACCTCATCCCCTCCAAATCCTCACCTCATCCCCACCTCAACCCCATCTCAACGCCATCTCAACCCCACC
>JAWQFJ010020908.1:2500-10000 GCA_034096865.1 Theodoxus fluviatilis | reverse complement strand
TGACGCTAGACGGAGATTGCGAGACTGGTGCGCGGCAGCGTCTATTGATCTGTACGTAGTCATATCCTTGCTCTTCAACCCTCACCCAGTTCAGGCCGCGATCGCCCCTTCCACGCCATTGATGTCTTCTTCCAAACGGACGGACTGCCAGGCTCGGGCTGAGAAATCTTGGAGGACCAGGTGGCCGCCGTCCCTCGCGATATCGACATTCCTGACACTCTCCCTGAAGAGACTTGCCGTGTTTGATGTCAACAGAGGGTTGCGTGGTGAGGGTCATGGATGCTATATCATCATCGGACAAACGTACAAGCATAGGGGGTACGATTCATGGCCGAGTCTCTGGTGGGACTGTCAAATCAGGGCAAACGTGTGAAAGCACCAGACTGACGAATGCCTACCATGAAGTAACGAAAGATAGTAGACAGGTCAATAAACGGGGTGACCGAGGCTGCAAAGGCACCAGTGTAATACTCTTTATTGATATACTTTTTTCTGGAACTTCGTTTTGGGGAATTTCACCCCCGGTCGCCCCTGTGCAGCTTCTAGCGACGCTGAATGAGTCGAAGTCGGAAACATTCGCGGACACTGTACCCCAGTTTTGAAATCTCGGCCTTACAGTCACGTGACTCGCACGCCCGGGGATCCGGCCGCGTTAATGTATCTGCGTTTTGTGACAATCGTCTTGCTCGGCGGTACTGTACTCCATGCATCTTAACGGTCCGCGTGATTCGGGTGTAATCTTAAGCTAAACGACGTTTATAAATGTCCGTTCTCGCGAGAAATGTCGAGAGTTGAAACTGAGGTACAGTGTCCGCGAATGTTTCCGACTTCGACCATTTCAGCTCTAGTGACGGATCCACTGCAATCACTTCCCTTTCAAAATGCTCCTCTGTGTACTGCCTCACTTCCTTCTAACTGTTTGATCCTTCGCTCTGTAGCCAGTGCGGTGTCGTTTTGTGCTGGAATTGCATTACTCTGTTTATTATTCATGTGCGTACTATATTTGTCTTGTGATGTCTGTCATTCCACTGATGTTTTAAAAGTAGGGAATGTCGCCAACTACGCCCTCTATGAAAGCGCAGCTGCCCGAAAACTCAGGGTTGTATTCTTAGAATTGAGATAAATGAAAGTTTCTTTTTCTTTTGATTTTTCTCTGGAGGCCAGCAGCCAATCGAAACATAATCTTCCAGTAGGAAGAAGACTATAGGGCAGATTCTACTTTGATTAAACACTCGATAACACAGCGCACGTTCAAAGGCAGTCACGAGACATTTGCAAAAGACTAATATTAGAGACTACACAGTTCCCACATTCTTTTTAATCCGGTCTTCACAGAGAATCTTTTAGATGTACATTATAATGGTTCTGATACATCTGAAGAAAGCAAGCATGACAAGGGAAAATGACAGTTGACCCGCGATGTGCAAACACTGGTCTGTAGCAGCTCGATCGAAAGTCAACAGACGTGTTTGCTTTCTGCTCCTAGAGCCTCGCAGTCTTCGTAGCAAGCCAAAGGTCTGGCGACTATTAATATTACACAACACTTGAGATTGTGTTCGGCCCAGCTGCTGTTGTAGACTGTCTAATGCCTGTATAGATAAGTCTGCACCGACTCAACATCCTTATCGATGTACGTGGGTGTGTAGGTGTGTTTTTTCACAAGTCGATTATTAGGTAGGTGTGTGTGTGTGTGTGTGTGTGAGTGTGTGTGTGAGTGTGTGTGTGTGTGTGTGCCTATGTGTGTGTGTGCGCGCGCGCGTGAGTGTGTGTTTGTGTGTGTGTGTATGTGTGTGTTTGTTGTTGCTGTCATTTCACTTTCATTCAGAACAATACACATTGGAGATGGTGAAGACGAACTACAGAAAAAAATATTTTGCAGTAGAGACAACACTTTTTTTAGCCTGGGATTTTAGGAACTAATTAAATCCAAGATGTCAACTCATGTGTAAAACATATATCAGAAAGAATACCCTGTACAAGAAAAAGTGCTTGAGTTCAATATAGGGTACCTATATCGATTTTTAATTCCTTCGTTTTCCTGCTTCCATCGCGAGATAGGAACTGGAAAGTGTAATTTACCTTTTAAGCCGGTAATAAATCGGACCAACCCGTACAACAATGTCGCATTTTAACCAGAGTGAGTGGGTGGGTGAGTGGGTGGGTGGGTGAGATTGGGTAGGCAGACAGGCAAGCAGGCAGGCAGGCAGGCAGGCAGGCAGGCAGACAGGCAGGCAGGCAGGCAGACAGGCAGGCAGGCAGGCAGGCAGGCAGACAGGCAGGCAGGCAGACAGGCAGGCAGGCAGACAGGCAGGCAGGCAGGCAGGCAGGCAGACAGGCAGACAGGAAGACAGGCAGGCAGGCAGACAGGCAGGCAGACAGGCAGGCAGGTAGCCTCCCCAAAATGATCTTCCTCTCTGAGCTGGCCCATGGTCCAATCAAGCGCTTCAAGGACGGCATAAGGGTCATCCTCAGGGCTTGCAGCATCGAAGCCACCGCCTGGGAGTCCCTGGCTGCTGACCGTAGTGCCTGGCGCTCGGCCATTTCCCGGGGTGTCGCAGCCTTCGAGGAGGTACCACTGATAAGTCGGGACCAGAAACGTGTTGCCCACAGAGAGAGGAGGATGGATCCTGCTGCTGCTGTAGCAAGCCCGGTCTGCAACCGCAACTGTGCTTGGCAGTTCGGGCGGCATTCGCATAGTCGGCGCCACTGACATCTTCGTCGCTCGCAACGGACATCCAAGAGAAGAAAGATAGGTAGTAGGCTCCGTCAGTCCCGAAGGACCATGGATCCGTCCCGCTCGGCGCCAGTCCTGTCCCGTCGACAGCGTCTGCTGCGGCTCAGGAGTCCCATGCGGGAGTGGCAGTCCAGACCGCAGCGTTCGTATCTGAACTAGGGTAGTGTCAAATATATCAGTGATGTGCACGTCTACATGGCATCTAAAAGATAGCTCCACAATTCCAGGTGTTACTGCTGAAAAAGACGGCAACCGATTTATGTCGTTGTCTGCTGTGGAACTGTCAAAAGTAGTCTTATGTTCGAAAATCCAAAAGATGGTGCTATTTGGAAACTCTGTGCAATCCCGAAATAGTCAACAGCGGCAATATCAATGGCACTTGCTTGAGTATTTTTATTCTGATTTAGGGTGTTCAACTAACGTAAGAGACAATCTCATGCTATGGAGGGATTTTCCTTTTAATCATGTAAATGCACACGTAACCAAAGTCTCTTGGGAGTCTCTTGCCATTTGTCTCTGAGAACAGCATATTAGGACAAGCCGCCAGTCGCAAGACACAGTGCAGCCATATTGAAGGATACGTGATACAACTCAGTTGCTCTCTTTTTGCGTCGACGGAAAACGTTCAATCATTCTGAACTCGGCCAAAAAAAGAATTGGGCTTCAGGGCCAAGGTGTTACTCCCTTCATCCGCTCCAAACACCTTCATGACACTGGCGTAGGGCTCCATCAGGGCGCTTAGATGACCGTGGTTACAACAAGTGGCCTTCAATGCTGATGTCTGTCTTCTCTCCGTCAGGAGCCAGGCTGGCATTAGCTCTGAAACACAAGAGGACAGCGTGGATGCGGCGCACGGCAACATCTCATAGCCACGACATAATGTAGAGACAACGATGCATTGAAGGTGAAGGGCGAGCAGAAGAAAGATCACAGAATGGTCACCCCGGTTCGCCCTGAGGCTCACGTGCTGCCTCTAACACGGCAATCTCCACGGCGATATCGAGTGACCAGAGATTGGGGGCCGCGTCACAGAAGTGCTTTCAATTGAACTCAAAGGCGGAGCGCGTGTCCTGCAATTTCAAGGCGGATGAAAACGTGGACGAGGACAGCAGTGCTCGCTTCGTCACTCGGTTCTTAGCAGCTTCATGTCTTTGGCTTATCTCGACTGCATGTGGAACATTTATGGAGATACTTCATTTATTTCAGCATCTTTCATATGGACCGCTCAACGTACTTATGTCAGTTTATCGGTCCTTTTGGCGATTGTTTGAAAGCGTATTCATTGTTTACTTCAGAGTCTGTTTATAATCGATGTCAAGAATGATGACGAGAAAAAGATTTTGCGCGCGCACGCACGCACGCACGCACGCACGCACGTACACACACACACACACACACACACACACACACACACACACACACACACACACACACACACACACACACACTGAAAGATGATATTTATTTCGCCCGTAAAACTGTTCGAAGAGGAGTGGACCACGAATGAATGAACGGATGAAAAAAATGGGCAAACAAATGTACAAATAATGAATTGGTAAACAGATGAACGAATAAATAAATGAACAAATGAACAAACAAAAGAATAAATGAATAAACGAACGAGCGACCGACCGACTGCCTGCCTGCCTGACTGAGTTAATGAAGAAAGTTGAAGACGAAGTGGACGGGATGGCCATGGCTTTGCTCATTACAGGTCCCAGGGTAGACAACAGCAGTCGCCAACCGAGACGGGGATGATGAAATTCGTGAGCAAAAGAAGGAGCCTAGTTACACTGACTTGATTAAAACTGACATGATAACTAAATGATTGAAACAGTGCTTTATATCCTGCCTCTGTCTGAAAATGTAAGCGTAGACAAGCGAGAGATATTCAGAACACAGGAGTCAACAGAACAGATCAGTGAATGAAACTGAATACGAGCCTCAAAGCTCATCTTCATCCAAACACCATAACTTCTACTCCGTCGAATCATGTCGGAACGAGAGCATAGTCCCTGAAGGCCTGTTTTCATTGAGCGATGCTTACACCTAGTTCGCCGTAGTAGCAATGTATTCTCTCCAATCAGGACACACATTCGATCTATTCTCTCCAATCAGGACACACATTCGATCTATTCTCTCCAATCAGGACACGCATTCGATCTAGTTCTGCGTCCTGATGGGTTAGATAAGATTGCTACTACGGCGAACAGGTCTTTAGCATGGGACTGCCCGTGGTCGAACTGCTGAAGCAGAACCTGCAAGCTCTGTAGGACCACGAGTTCCAGCCAATAGGTGGACAACGAGCGGCTGGCGCTATTTGCATACCCCAAGGGAAATCCATACTTCAATAACAGTTGGAAAGGACGGAGATTGCATTCTGATCCGGACGATGAAATCTTACGATCCCTGTACTCCCAGACAGGTCAATGCCTTTACTTGCCCACAAGGCGCGCCAGATCGTTCATGGAGAACCTACAGAGGTCCAAATACCTCAGCGATGCCCCAAGAAGTGCACCAAGCATTGTGTGAAGGACAACTTCAAGTACTGTGGAATCACTCCCTGAGACCAAGAATCAGATACTCAGCATAGATAAGATTGTGGTGCCCTGACAAAGCAAGCCGTGAAGATGGGGTCTCTGGTGAAGGAGAAAGCAGGAAAGCATTTTTACATCCCTCTGTGTTAACAGGGCCCATTGGTTCCCCCGTAGCCCCCCATTACCCACTCATACGCTGAAGATAACGTAAATGACACTTTTCCATTTCAATAATTATTCGTTCAGATATTTTGATATCAATTTTGATAGTTTTAATGCAATAAATAAAAGATGCTTAATGTTAGAAAATGATTGGGGGTTGTTTTGGGGGGAGGGGGGTCTTTTGGGACCCCTGAAATCCCAACCTCGCCCCCGCCCTTCCCAACCCTTCCCGATCCACCCAAGCCAAGTTGGATGTCACTTTTAGCTCGTATTCAACAACGAACATGGAGAAATCCAAAAGCGGAAATCGAAAAGATACCCCAACAAATTTTATGGAACGTCGGCCATAGCGGAGGCACACTCTTCAAGACGAACATAACGGGAACAGATCACACTTCTGGCGGCTAGGTTTCCCAGACCTGCAGAAACAGCTCTTCTCCAGTGTAACAAAACGCCGGCTACCTCACGACTACCTTCCCTCCCGAGACGACAAAGGAGTGCCGTTGGGTTGACTTAGTTGCACTCGACGCTACGCTTTGCACAGAACAACATAAAACAATCTTTCGTTGAACAAATTGATTCCGATGTCTGACTGTGTCAAGCATCAACATCTGTAGTTGATCAAGAGACAGAGCGCTGGGCGAGCCAGAATCGTCACTGTCAAACGACTTACTAGTCTGAGCGCACACCAAGATGGCTTCCGCAATGTCTTCTACTCGTCGCAGAGTTTTGATGTTGACGATCCTTGACCAACTAAGAGAATCAACAGCTGTAGACTGGTCGTTCCTTGAGGAAGCTGATAAGATGTATTCTGCTGCAAGTGCACATCAATGCTCGGCGCCGCTCGAATAGAAAAAGTATGTCGAAACGACAGTGCTGTCTTACAGCGTCAGCAGGAATTTCTCGACACCTACATCAAGGGAGGTTACATAACAAAATAAGAGCTACTGTAAGGTATAGAGTTACCTTCCTTCAAACTTTCTATAATTCTTTTGTGAAATTACTGCTCACATCTTGCCAGATAATTATTTAAGAGCAGTTATTCTTTCAAAAAGAAAGAAGAAAAACGTCAGCCGAACTCCTTGTAACTTTTCGCACAGTTTGGGTCTTAATCACACCGTGCACGTTTTTAATGATGACTTCCTTCCATTCTCCGAGAGCGGCCATTCTGGACTCACACGCGTAGCGCCTCCGCGGCGGGCTATCGAGCGCTCGATAGCGCTACACCTAACGAGCCGTTCAAGAGTTGAGCGCTATCAAGCGCCATCGAGCGCTAGGTCTCTTGAACGACCTACTGTTCTTGAAAGAGCGTTTGTTGAACTTGCATTATTTGTACAGCAGTCGTTATCTAAACAGCCAGGGGAAATTGCGGTTTGCTCACCATTCATCGTGGCGCACTCGGAAATCGGCAGCCACTTTTTCTTCGATTCATTTTCCAAACATCGATTTACAAAATAAGCGAATTCTACATGCCATAATTTGCACGGAGTGCTTAATAATCTAGTGACCAGACATTGATTTGAAATATAAAAAAGGATTGTCCCAGAATATTTACACAACGTCTCCTTCATATAAAAAAGACAGACCAATATTTTCAGACAAACGCACGCGCGCGCACACACACGCACGGACATGTTGGTTGACCATCGGAGTCGATGATGTCGCTAATGCACTCTTCGTTAGTGGATGCGGGAGTGGCTCGCCTGTCCTGTCCTGGACGCACACACTGTGGGACAGTGGGGGCACTGGAAGGAGGCTGATGGAGGCGCAGATGCAGAGGCCTTCCTGCGGTGCCTGGCGGCAGTGATCTTTTCTTGGCGGCACTCTTCTAACTTCTTGACGGCCCTTTTGGTTGCTGCGCCCCAGCCAGCTGTCTTGGGCGCAGTTTTCCAGGCCGGTCACAGCAACAGCCGCATATTGTTTTCAGGTTTTCATTGACACAGTCTTTGTAGCGCTTCGTTGGCCACCAGTTTCTGTGTCCCTGCGCAAGTACCCCGTAGAAGAGCTGACGTGGGATGCTGGGGCTGTCTATGCGAATACACACACACACAGACTAGTGGAAATCAA
>JAWQFJ010020906.1:0-10000 GCA_034096865.1 Theodoxus fluviatilis | reverse complement strand
GATTCCCCTCCCCCTGTAGAGCAGAGCTCGAGGCCTTCTACCCGAATTCACTAGCTCTAGCCAGTCTCCCTGTCCTCTCCCCTCTGGGCTCTGCAACTCCACGCACCGCACAGGTAACTCTGCAGCAGTCTGCGACATTTCCCCCTGCCAGAAGCCACTGCCTGTGTTGGCGGAAACATCGCTATCATTGCAGACCATTGTGTCTGTGTTGTGAATCAGACATAATGTGAGTTTGAGTCAATTGATAGTTTAACAACACTGATTTCCTGTCCTTGTGAAACACTATTAGGAGTGTGCGCTACTTGTCTGGCTCTGAAAAAGCATGACCAGGTAGAAGTATTTCTTTTGTATTATCATAGACATATGTAACCTACTGACGACTTACTACACGCAGAGGTTTGGATATGTTAGCAATCCTCAGACCAAATTACGGGCTAAACTTTTTCTTTTAATGTCATTTCGGGGACCAATCCTCAAATTAAAATCTACATTTGACCTGCGCTGGAATTTGACTTTGGGGAGAAAGTGAAAGACTCGTTGTGTAAGACGTCCTTGTGGCGACTCAACTCTTACTTCTCTTGTGACATTGGGGACACGGCAACTCTACAGAACACAGACGCTGTCTCTGTCTCAGCAGACAGGGCCAAGCCAAAACTTCTCTGACTGTTTTCTCCCCGGTTGTGCAATTCTAGATCTAGGAGTTTCGAACTGTAATTTTTGTCGGTGACACTCATTTCGTCGGAATGTGACAGACTGAACACTTTCGTTTCGACACTGTCTTCCTCCCCAATCAGTTTTTACCAAAGGATTATTCCAAGCTTCCACGGTTTGAGGTAAGTCACGTGACTATTCTTTGCCTCAAAGACGGGCATCGCTACTGCGGTGTTGGCCGCCAGCTGTGGACTGGTCACTCTGTCCACCTCCAGTCTGTCTGGACTGGTCACACTGTCCACCTCCAGTCTGTCTGTACTGGTCACACTGTCCACCTCCAGTCTGTCTGTACTGGTCACACTGTCCACCTCCAGTCTGTCTGTACTGGTCACACTGTCCACCTCCAGTCTGTGTGGACTGGTCACACTGTCCACCTCCAGTCTGTGTGGACTGGTCACACTGTCCACCTCCAGTCTGTCTAGACTGGTCACACTGTCCACCTCCAGTCTGTCTGTACTGGTCACACTGTCCACCTCCAGCCTGTGTGGACTGGTCACACTGTCCACCTCCAGTCTGTCTGGACTGGTCACACTGTCCACCTCCAGTCTGTGTGGACTGGTCACACTGTCCACCTCCAGTCTGTGTGGACTGGTCACACTGTCCACCTCCAGTCTGTGTGGACTGGTCACACTGTCCACCTCCAGTCTGTCTGCACTGGTCACACTGTCCACCTCCAGTCTGTCTGTACTGGTCACACTGTCCACCTCCAGTCTGTCTGGACTGGTCACACTGTCCACCTCCAGTCTGTCTGGACTGGTTACACTGTCCACCTCCAGTCTGTCTGTACTGGTCACACTGTCCACCTCTAGTCTGTCTAGACTGGTCACACTGTCCACCTCCAGTCTGTCTAGACTGGTCACACTGTCCACCTCCAGTCTGTCTAGACTGGTCACACTGTCCACCTCCAGTCTGTGTGGACTGGTCACACTGTCCACCTCCAGTCTGTGTTGACTGGTCACACTGTCCACCTCCAGTCTGTGTGGACTGGTCACACTGTCCACCTCCAGTCTGTGTGGACTGGTCACACTGTCCACCTCCAGCCTGTCTGGACTGGTCGCACTGTCCACCTCCAGTCTGTGTGTACTGGTCACACTGTCCACCTCCAGTCTGTGTGGACTGGTCACACTGTCCACCTCCAGTCTGTCTGCACTGGTCGCACTGTCCACCTCCAGTTTGTCTGGACTGGTCGCACTGTCCACCTCCAGTCTGTGTGGACTGGTCGCACTGTCCACCTCCAGTCTGTGTGGACTGGTCACACTGTCCACCTCCAGTCTGTGTGGACTGGTCGCACTGTCCACCTCCAGTCTGTCTGGACTGGTCACACTGTCCACCTCCAGTCTGTCTGCACTGGTCACACTGTCCACCTCCAGTCTGTGTGGACTGGTCACACTGTCCACCTCCAGTGCGTGTGGACTGGTCACACTGTCCACCTCCAGTGCGTGTGGACTGGTCACACTGTCCACCTCCAGTCTGTGTGGACTGGTCACACTGTCCACCTCCAGTCTGTGTGGACTGGTCACACTGTCCACCTCCAGCCTGTCTGGACTGGTCGCACTGTCCACCTCCAGTCTGTGTGTACTGGTCACACTGTCCACCTCCAGTCTGTGTGGACTGGTCACACTGTCCACCTCCAGTCTGTCTGCACTGGTCGCACTGTCCACCTCCAGTTTGTCTGGACTGGTCGCACTGTCCACCTCCAGTCTGTGTGGACTGGTCGCACTGTCCACCTCCAGTCTGTGTGGACTGGTCACACTGTCCACCTCCAGTCTGTGTGGACTGGTCGCACTGTCCACCTCCAGTCTGTCTGGACTGGTCACACTGTCCACCTCCAGTCTGTCTGCACTGGTCACACTGTCCACTTCCAGTCTGTGTGGACTGGTCACACTGTCCACCTCCAGTCTGTCTGGACTGGTCACACTGTCCACCTCCAGTGCGTGTGGACTGGTCACACTGTCCACCTCCAGTTTATCTGGACTGGTCACACTGTCCACCTCCAGTCTGTCTGGACTGGTCGTACTGTCCACCTCCAGTCTGTGTTGACTGGTCACACTGTCCACCTCCAGTCTGTCTGCACTGGTCACACTGTCCACCTCCAGTCTATCTGGACTGGTCACACTGTCCACCTCCAGTCTGTCTGGACTGGTCGCACTCTCCACCTCCAGTCTGTGTGGACTGGTCACACTGTCCACCTCCAGTCTGTCTGCACTGGTCACACTGTCCACCTCCAGTCTGTGTGGACTGGTCACACTGTCCACCTCCAGTCTGTCTGGACTGGTCACACTGTCCACCTCCAGTCTGTGTGGACTGGTCACACTGTCCACCTCCAGTCTGTGTGCACTGGTTACACTGTCCACCTCCAGTCTGTCTGTACTGGTCACACTGTCCACCTCCAGTCTGTCTGGACTGGTCACACTGTCCACCTCCAGTCTGTCTGGACTGGTTACACTGTCCACCTCCAGTCTGTCTGTACTGGTCACACTGTCCACCTCTAGTCTGTCTAGACTGGACACACTGTCCACCTCCAGTCTGTCTAGACTGGTCACACTGTCCACCTCCAGTCTGTCTAGACTGGTCACACTGTCCACCTCCAGTCTGTGTGGACTGGTCACACTGTCCACCTCCAGTCTGTGTTGACTGGTCACACTGTCCACCTCCAGTCTGTGTGGACTGGTCACACTGTCCACCTCCAGTCTGTGTGGACTGGTCACACTGTCCACCTCCAGTCTGTGTGGACTGGTCACACTGTCCACCTCCAGCCTGTCTGGACTGGTCGCACTGTCCACCTCCAGTCTGTGTGTACTGGTCACACTGTCCACCTCCAGTCTGTGTGGACTGGTCACACTGTCCACCTCCAGTCTGTCTGCACTGGTCGCACTGTCCACCTCCAGTTTGTCTGGACTGGTCGCACTGTCCACCTCCAGTCTGTGTGGACTGGTCGCACTGTCCACCTCCAGTCTGTGTGGACTGGTCACACTGTCCACCTCCAGTCTGTGTGGACTGGTCACACTGTCCACCTCCAGTCTGTGTGGACTGGTCACACTGTCCACCTCCAGTCTGTCTGGACTGGTCGCACTCTCCACCTCTAGTCTGTGTGGACTCGCCCGCTCCTTCTGTCCTGGCCAGTATCCTCTTCCTTGTTTCCTCTTCCTCTCTCTTCCCGCTGAGACTGGGAGAGCACGAGACAAAGGCGGACTTGGGACACAGGTCTTTCTGACTGTAAGAAGAAGACCGCATGTCAGTGTGCAACTTGTGAGGAGAAAGGCAGAGAACATTCAGCCTGAGACATCCCGCTCACTCTCTAAGTGTTTGAAAAAAATCTTCCAGTGTGACAACACCTGGTTTCAATCCAACAGGTTTCTCCATTCTCAAGTGCCACACTCTGTTGTCTTCTGTAAGTGGTGGAGGGGTGCAGTGGAGGGGTGGAGGGGTGCAGTGGAGGGGTGGAGGAGTGCAGTGGAGGGGTGGAGGGGTGCAGTGGAGGGGTGGAGGGGTGCAGTGGAGGGATGGAGGGGTGCAGGGGAGGCGTGGAGGAGTCCAGTGGAGCTGTGGAGGAGTGCAGTGGAGGTGTGCAGTGGAGGGGTGGAGGGGTGCAGTGGAGAGGTGGTTCTCTTCGATCAAGATCAGGTGTTCGCCAACGTGTCAGGGATGCTGCTAGCGCAGACAAGCCAGACACGAGCTCGACGCCGCCGACGCGTCGGCAACCTTCGCGGGCTGCACGGAAAACTAGAATTTTCGTAAACTGAGACTATTCACCCGTGCGTGTTGCGTGTGCTGAAACTGGTTTGCCAGTTTGCGAAGCACTGGGTTCGCTCGATTGAACCGCAGGAATCCGCCGGCGGCGGTTTGGCGCCACGTGACCGGCGGTCCGCCGTCACGTGAGTGGCGAATCGACAGCATTCGTGGCAATCGAGCTCTTTCGGCTGATCAACATGGCGGCACAAGTGTGTTGTTTGGAAGAGCTACTAGACAGCGGTAGCGATGATGAGGAAATGTGCTGTCTTCTTGGTTTATGGTAAGGTTTGAGGTTATTGTGTAAATTGAAAATGTCCATTACCACTACCTATGCCCTGATAAGTGACTCCTGAGCCTAGCGCAGTCAAAGACCCTATATACACTAAGACCACGCACTCGGGCGATTGTCCTTTACGCAAAGGGAGGTCAGAAAGTAGAGTTACGTCCCTTTGCGAGAAAATTTTCAATTCGAACAATGCAGCATTTATCACCGTCAACCACACATCGTGCACATTATAAAGAAAAAATATCGTAATCTACTTCAATTGTCCAGCGGAGATTGCAGCAAGGTGACAAATTAAGGCACACATGAGTCAGCGGAGAACGGATTATCGAATATTTTCAGTGCCGAAGCGTCACAAAACATATACCCTAGTCTGGTCGTCGCCATCTTGGATCTTCGTTCGCCGCAGAAAACCTGACGGCAGACCCGGCGGTTCGCCTGGTGATCCGCCGGTCACGTGACCTGAAGCAATCGAGCGCAACAAAAAATCCGGCGGTGCGCTGTCTCGTCCGCTGGTGGATTCCACCGGACCAATTGAGCGCACCCACTTATTGTCCATATTTGCTTTTCGTTCTCGTTTTTCTTGCCAATGTAACAGGCCGGTGGCCATAACATTAAACTTGTTCAGTTCAGTTCAGTTCTGAGCCGGGGAAGGGGGGTGGGGGTGGGTGGGTGGGTGGGGCTGAAACGTCTGTCACACGCAAACCCACTCAGGCGCGTTTTGTTTTAAAAAAAAATGTTTGTGTTCAGAAATGAGGACTGACGGCGAGCACCTGTCGCAGCACCTTTGTAGGCTATGTAAGATAACTTATCATGACATCACTTGAACTGGTTAAGATTCGATTTCCTAGTTATTGGCCTTTCACAAATCTTGTATGGAGGAGATATGGCGGGTCTATTCTTCGCATGTGAGCAACTATGTACAGGGTCGGTGTGTGCGCGTCCTCTGAGCAGGGATGGGGAAAACGGAGCAGTTCAAAGAAAAGAATTTGGGAAGGTCAGAGATGCAGCATCTAAAACGAAAGAGGACCGCAGTTGGTTGGTTGGTGTTTTACGGCCTATCAGCTATATAAGGCCACTAGATGGTTTACCCGTCTCCACCTTTTTCCATCTCCACCTGTTCCTGTCTCCACTTGTTCCCATCTCCACCTGTTCCTGTCTCCACCTGTTCCCATCTGCACCTGTTCCCGTCTCCACCTTTTCCCGCCTCCACCTTTTCCCGTCTCCACCTTTTCCCGTCTCCACCTTTTCCCTTTCCACCTTTTCCCTCACATTCACCAAACATCAATGTGTGATGAGATGAGCGAGCTCGGACCCGTAAAACCTCGTGCAGCACGAAGCACACATTGGAGCCGAGTTGCCTCCCTTTACCCTCTCATGAAGCACACGTTGGAGCCGAGTTGCCTCCCTTTGCCGTCAACAGTCCCATGACTAAAAAGTTCCAGAGGGAATATCTCCGGAATGGTCGGAGGTACGCCTTCCAAAATGCAACGACTACCCCCAAACAGTCACGGGGGAGCGACATGCCAAATTTTACGGAGATTCGTGCACAGGCGGCCGAACACATAGAGCGGACAGACAGAGATCCGGATAGACAGAAACCGTTTGGGTTTTCTAGATTAAGCACGAAAACCACTAGAACAGTTAAGAGCAAACGCGAATCAAGTCACAGTGTTATTCGCCTCTTACGAATAGCGTAGGGAGACGCGTTGGGTCAATTCTTACCCCGAACCCACAGGGGGAAGAGGACAGCGGCACAGGAGGGAAGCTTGGAAGGGAAGATCCACATCTCCCCATCCCCACCCCCACTCCCAACCCCCACCCCCACTCCCCATCCCCACCCCCTACTCCCCACACCCACACCCACTCTGCATCACCACACTCAACCCCCCCCCCCCATCTTCACTCCTCATCCCCACCCCCACCCCCACCCCAACCCCGACTCCCCACCCCCCCTCCCCACCCCCACCCCTACTCATCACCCCCACTCCCCACCCCCACTCCCCACCTCCACTCCCACCCCCACTCCCCACCCCCAACCCTACCCCCATCCCCAACCCTACCCCCACTCCCCAACCCTACCCCCACACACCAACTCTACCCCCACTCCCCGTCCCCGCCCTCACTCCCCACTTCCACTCCCTACCCCAACTCCCCACCCCCACTCTCCACCCCCACCCCCCACCCCCACACCCACCACTACCCCCCCCCCCCAACCCCTACTCCCCACCCCACCCCCACTCCCCACCCGCACCCCAACCCCACCCCCACTCCCCATCACCACCCTCACCCCCCTATCTTCACTCCCCATCCCTACCTCCATTGTTGCCTATTGCATCAAACAGCTACAGATGCTTCTAAATGCATTAGCACACCATATGTCAGAGAAAGACCCTGCTTGACTCTTGTTCATCATTCACCTCACACCCACCCACCCCCATTGCTACTCCTATCCCACACACCCCCACCCCCACTCCCATCCCCCACTCCCCACCCCCACCCCGCTTTTGCTTTGCTGTGTTTCAAGAAGGAAATGTAAGCATGTTTGTTTAATTTCTTCCTTTTTGCTTTTAGCATATTAGGAAAGTTGTTGTCCATTTAAGCACTTCAATACACTCAAGTATGTTACAATTACATTTACCGTAAAATCGTAAAAATTGTGACAGGCAGCTAGCCTTGCAGTCAAGAAGTTAAACTCTCTCTCTCTCTCTCTCTCTCTCTCTCTCTCTCTCTCTCTCTCTCTCTCTCTTTCTCCTTCCTCTCTCTCTCTCTCTCTCTTTCTCCTTCCTCTCTCTCTCTCTCTCTTTCTCTCTCTCGGAGGAAGCACGAGTTTCAGATGATGGAATTGTCAATGGATGTGGGCATAGTCTAATGTCACTTTGTGTTGCTTTTGACCTAACTATATTGAATGGGTTGATAGATGAGGAAAGTTCCCGTATATATACTTATGTGGATTCAAAGGGTAGTAGCGTGATAGATTACATCATAGCCACAGAGGATGTTCTTCCGTTGTGTAGAGCACTGTATGTGCGTGACACTGTACTGTCTCCTCATATGAAACTTGAATTGACCATGGGTAGTCAACCGGTGTCACAGGAGATAGAGACAGAGAAAGTGAGTGTACAAACCAAAATAATTTGGAATAGATGACTATGTCAATATGGTCAGGGAATTTCTTGCAGAGTCTGGAGTGAAAGAATTGCTGGAAGAAAGTATAGTTGATGGAGATGCTGCCACCAGAATCATTTCAGAATCAATAGTGAATGCAGCGGATTTCATGAAGAAAACTTTCAGGATTGCAAATAGGAATAAGTGCAGATTGTTTGATGCTGAATGTTTTCAATGCAGGAAAGAAACTAGAAAGTGTCTACGGAAGTATCTTAGAACACATTCTGAGTTGGATAGGGTCTTGTTTTTAAAGAACAGGAAAACGTTACAAGAAACTATTAGAACAAACGAAGAATGAATAGAGACAAAGAATAACAACGAATTTGGCTGATAATGTAAGGGATACACAGCTGTTTTGGAAGCAGGTACGATCCTTGTGCAACAAAAGTAAGATATCTTCAGGCATTCCCTGTGAGGCATGGGTACGACATTTTGAAGAAGTGTTTCAAGCCCCACTTGAGTTAACCGGCACAGAAGGTACAACCATTCAGTCTTTAGATGACAACACTACGGAACAAAACTCAGATTTGCTAGATGCAAACATTACTATTTTGGAAACATCGGAGGCAATCAATCAACTGAAAACGGGAAAAGCGGCAGGTACAGATAATATCCTGGGAATTATGATTAAGAGTGCCTCATGTGTTCTAACCACTTACCTGTACAAACTGTTTAATGCCATTTTCTGTGCAGGCTCGTTCCCGAGGCAGTGGGCAGAGTCCATTATCGTCCCGTTACATAAAAAAGGCTCGCTCATGGACCCTAATAACTATCGTGGTATATCCTTGACTAGTAATCTCAGCAAAGTTTTCATACACATCTTAAAGAACCGTATACAGAATTGGGTGGATGATAATGAAATCATAGGTGAAGAGCAGGCGGGATTCAGAAGAGGTTATTCAACAGTCGATCATGTGTTTGTACTGCACGGCCTGGTGAAGATATATCTGTCAAGGAGAAACAATTATGTGTGGCATTTTTAGATTTTTGCAAGGCATTTGATACAGTAAAGAGACTTACCTTGTGGAGTATTCTTGAACGAATGGGCATGTCCACAAAAATGGTACTGATGTTAGTCACTATATGTGAACCTAAAATGTTGTGTGAAATCCGATGACGCTATGTCAGAATTTTTTTGAGTGTTTTGATGGTCTGAAACAAGGGTGTAAATTAAGCCCATTACTGTTTTCTCTTTTAATGACGTCTTTTGTGAAAGATATTAAGGAAAAAGGGAAACATGGGGTCCAGCTGATAGCAAACGGTGTCTAAATCTTTGTTCTCCTATTTGCTGACGATGTCATTTTGCTATCAGACACTGTATCTGGTCTACAAAATCAAATAAATAACATTGAAGCAGCTGTGGTTTGCTGGTAAATGCACAGAAAACAAAAGTTATGTCCTTTCGCTTGGGTGGTCATATTGCGAGACGCGAGGCGTGGTTCCTAAAGGGACAAAAACTGGAGATTGTGTCCGCGTACAAGTACTTAGGTGTTACTTTGTCAACAAAACTTGGTATAAATACAATGCTGGCGGACCTTGCGGGCAGAGAAAGAGCTGCAGCTTTGAGAGTCATGAGACTGTTTAGACAAATAGGGCTGTTACCCCACAGATATTCAATAAAATTGTAGATGCGCAAATTCAACCAATACTAATGTATGAAAGTGAAATTTGGAGGTTGGATGATTGCCATGTTATCGAAAGTGTGCATCTATTTTTGTTAAAGCAATTCCTCAATGTTAGCTCAAACCCCCTACCACCTTTGTATATGGCGATACAGGAAGATACCCTCTGTACATCAATGCCATAATAAAAGCAGTAAAGTACTGGTTAAAGATTCTCAGAAAGGACGAGAATAGATATTCACATATTGTATATAAAGCAATGTTATCCTGCGTTGATAGAAGTTAGAATTGGGCTAAGAAGATCAAAGGAATTTTAACTAGCTATGATATGATGCACATCTGGATAGCACAGGGAGTACATGATGAAAGGAATTTTTTGATAGTACTGAAGGAGACGTTCAAAGAACGGTGATTTGCAAGTTGAGGGAAAGTCAAAGATTTGTACTATATAGAGAAATCAAGACTAGTTTTGGTGTGGAAGAAT
>JAWQFJ010020905.1:57500-60000 GCA_034096865.1 Theodoxus fluviatilis | reverse complement strand
GGATAGTTGGTTCGCGCCTTTCTACAATTACATCACAGAGGGTTTCCCAGGTCTGTTCACATCAACGGGGTAGGGTGTGGGGCGAGGGGGTGGAGGTGGGAAAGGGAGTGAGAGAAATGAGAGGGTGGGGGGTAAGGGGTGGAAGTGAAGGGGTGTAGGTGATGGGGTGGGAGTAGGGCCTGGGGTTAGGGGTAGGAGGTAGGAAGGTTGGGTGGAGCATAGAGCTGGGGGTAAGGGGTGGGATAGGTGGGAGTGAGGTGGATGGTGGGGGGTTAAAGCTGGTGGTGGGGGTAGAGGATGGGGTGGGGTGGGGGTTAGGGGGTTTGGGTGGGGGTAGGGGGTTGGGAATGAGGGGGTAGAGGGAAGTGATAGAGAGTGGGTGGTAGGGGCTGGGGTAGGGGGTGGTTTGGGGGGAAGGGGTAGGGGGTGGGGGTAAGGTGGTGGTGGGTGAATAGGGGGAGGGGGTGGATAGGGGGAAGGGGTGGGTGGGGTGGGGGAAGGGGGGAGATACGGGGGGACGGGATGGAGGATGGGTTTGGGGAAAGTTTGGTGAGGGTAGGGTGGAATGAAATTTCAATTGTTTTTTGTTCTGGTGGGAGATGGAGGGTGAGAAGCAGGATGGATGGAGGGTAGGGTGGGTGGGTGAGGGAAGCAGGAGGGGTGGAGGGTGGTGGTGGGGATTAGGATGAAGGCAGGGAAGGGACTGAGGCGGGGAGGGAGGAGATGGGCTACGCCGTAAGCCGAACCATTTTTGCTTCCTTTTTTTTCAACCGAGGTTTTTCCAGATCTAACTTGTAGATCGACAAACCCACTGCGTAGGTCGAACGTCACTTGTAGGGTTTTCCAGATCTATTCATAGAAAAACGAACACTATGTTTAGACACACGTTTTTTGTTGCGACAGAGCTTCATCAAATCTAAAATTAACCTCACTTGCCACATGACCGCAGACATGCTGGAAAATGTTGTGAGTGCGCTTTGCACTGGTAAATATTTCCTTGTGATCTTCGCGGGAAGAAACGGAGGACAGCGATTTTTCTTTTTCTTGAGGTAGGGTTCGTTTTTATCGTTTAAGTGTTGTGTTTGTTGTTGTTGTTGTTGTTGTTGTTGTTGTTCGCTGCCGTGGCTGAAGAGACTATTATCAAAACAAAGGTAGTGACACTGAGGCGAAACAGACGAAATGTAGGAAGATCTCGGTGACGTTGCGTGCATGGTGGCCAGGCTAGACCGAGATAAGAGACAGACGTCGTTCTCAGGCCTGAGGAGGAGGAGGAAGAAGCTGTAGCATCAACATATGCTGAGGAGTAGAGGTTAGACAACGTCAGAGCATAACTTGAAATTCATGTCACTAAATGATTTTAATATCAGGCACAGCATGTTGTTTGTAGTTGTGACAGATTCATGTTTTACCCTCTTTATTGCTTTAATGATTTAAGCGTGTTTTTAAGACTGAAGCATCACACCACTACCACTATGAATTGTGTGTTTATGCATGTTTTAAGTAAGGAATACTTAATGATATAGAAGCCAGCCAGACCTCAAATAAATGTAGTATGTTAAGCAACCAGCCATGCCTTGAGAAGAGATTACTGTGGTGAAGTCTTGTGGAAACAGTGAACCGTTTTCCAGTTGGGCGCCAAGCTTTGAGCCCAGAGAATTTGTGCTGACTGTGCGAGACTTTGAACTGGAAGAAACTCTGCTGACCCCATCATGGCGCCAGTTTTCTTTTCTTTCCTATTGGTCCAGAGTAAGAGAACTTTGAAGACATTAAGCGGTAAGAAGTTGTCGAGTCAGCAGGCGCCAAACATCCCCTTCTTCCCATTGGTGAATTTCTGAGACTCTTAATCGAGACGTGGAAGAAGATATAAATACAGACAGCAGTCTGCTAGCGGGGGACTGGCGTGTTTGCCCCTCTGCGGGGAGCGAGAGAATACAATCATGGTATCAGTTAAGGCCAGTCTGACCTAAGGGAGGACAGGGAATGGTTTCCCTCCCCACCCTCCTTCAACCCACCGCCTCCAGCCCCCCTGGATGGAGGAGATGCGCTAACAAGCTGCAACCGAAGCGGAGATGACCCTGACCCCGCCACCAGACACGGGACGAGAGGAGAGATGAGGCCAGTTCAACCTCCCCTCTGCAGGCAGACCCCTGCATCAGTCGACACCCCCCCCCCCCGCCACGCTCCAAGACAACCCCCTTCTGGAGCAGCCACGCGGTCAACTGCCGTGACCTCCTTTGCCAGTGCAACTACAGGGTCACACCGCCCTGACACCCTTCATCATTCCTCCACAGAACGGACTCAGTGAACTCAGATAAGTTTTACCATGATACAGAAAAGGCTGGCTGGCTAAAATTAGGATTGAACAAAGGAGTTTCATGCATGCAAATTGATTTACCAATCATTATTTTGAATCACTTCCAGAATCATTAAAGTTCCTTCTTAATTATCACCTTGTGTCCTCTTGCGTCATTGCATGAGTTTGAAAGGAAAATCAACCTGT
>JAWQFJ010020905.1:42500-50000 GCA_034096865.1 Theodoxus fluviatilis | reverse complement strand
CATTTGCTGTTATGTATCAGAGGAGACATTTTGGAGTAGCTTGTTGGCAAGATATTCCTGTGCGAGATCTTTCCTTTCAAACAGGAATACTGGTGACCGCAGAAGCGAGACTGACGAAGTATGTGACGCAGTGCATGCCAGACACACCGGAGTGACTGGAAGCAGATATAACGATGGCTTCAAGGTCGTGCGCGGCTCCCTCATACACTGCCACATCATCGTGCCCAGCACAGTCATACTTTTATCACGTGTATGTTGTGACATATTGGGAGGACTGTTTCAAAAATGACGTTGTGCGCGCGCGCGCGCGTATGTGTGTGTGTGTGTGTGTGTGTGTGCGTGTTGGTGCGTTCGTACATGTGTGTTTTATGTGTGCGCGCGCACGAGCTTGCGTGTGCACATGCCTGCACCTGTTCCAGCATGCTCTCCTCCCACTCCTGCTCTGGCATACTCTCCTCCTTTTCCTTTCACTCCTGCTCCAGTATGCTGTCCTCCTTTTTCTCCCACTCCTGCTCCACCATACTCTCCTCCTTTTCCTCCCACTCCTGCTCCAGCATGCTCTCCTCCTTTTCCTCCCACTCCTGCTCCAGCTTGCTCTCCTCCTTTCCTCCCACTCCTGCTCCAGCATGCTCTCCTCCTTTTCCTCCCACTCCTGCTCCAGTATGCTCTCCTCCTTTTCCTCCCACTCCTGCTCCAGCATGCTCTCCTCCTTTTCCTCCCACTCCTGCTCCAGCATGCTCTCCTCCTTTTCCTCCCACTTCTGCTCCACCATGCTCTCCTCCTTTTCCACCCACTCCTGCTCCAGCATGCTCTCCGCCTTTTCCTCCCACTCCTGCTCCAGCATGCTCTTCTCCTTTCCTCCCACTCCTGCTCCAGCATGCTCTCCTCCTTTTCCTCCCACTCCTGCTCCAGTATGCTCTCCTCCTTTTCCTCCCACTCCTGCTCCAGCTTGCTCTCCTCCTTTCCTCCCACTCCTGCTCCAGCATGCTCTCCTCCTTTTCCTCCCACTCCTGCTCCAGTATGCTCTCCTCCTTTTCCTCCCACTCCTGCTCCAGCATGCTCTCCTCCTTTTCCTCCCACTCCTGCTCCAGCATGCTCTCCTCCTTTTCCTCCCACTTCTGCTCCACCATGCTCTCCTCCTTTTCCACCCACTCCTGCTCCAGCATGCTCTCCGCCTTTTCCTCCCACTCCTGCTCCAGCATGCTCTCCTCCTTTTCCTCCCACTCCTGCTCCAGCATGCTCTCCTTCTTTTCCTGCCACTCCTGCTCCAGCATACTCTCCTCCTTTTCCTCCCACTCCTGCTCAAGCATGCTCTCCTCCCACTCCTGCTCCAGCATGCTCTTCTCCTTTTCCTCCCACTCCTGCTCCAGCATGCTCTCCTCCCACTCCTGCTCCAGCATACTCTCCTCCTTTTCCTCCCACTCCTGCTCCAGCATGCTCTCCTCCCACTCCTGCTCCAGCATGCTCTCCTCCTTTTCCTCCCACTCCTGCTCCAGCATGCTCTTCTCCTTTTCCTCCCACTCCTGCTCCAGCATGCTCTCCTCCTTTTCCTCCCACTCCTGCTCCAGCATAATCTCCTCCTTTTCCTCCCACTCCTGCTCCAGCATACTCTCCTCCTTTTCCTCCCACTCCTGCTCCAGCATGCTCTCCTCCTTTTCCTCCCACTCCTGCTCCAGCATGCTCTCCTCCTTTTCCTCCCACTCCTGCTCCAGCATGCTCTTCTCCTTTTCCTCCCACTCCTGCTCCAGCATACTCTCCTCCTTTTCCTCCCACTCCTGCTCCAGCATGCTCTCCTCCTTTTCCTCCAACTCCTGCTCCAGCATACTCTCCTCCTTTTCCTCCCACTCCTGCTCCAGCATGCTCTCTTCCTTTTCCTCCCTCTCCTGCTCCAGCATTCTCTCCTCCTTTTCCTCACACTCCTGCTCCAGCATGCTCTCCTCTTTCTCCTCCCACTCCTCCTCCAGCATTCTCTCCTCCTTTTCCTCACACTCCTGCTCCAGCATGATCTCCTCCTTTTCATCCCACTCTTGCTCCAGCATGCTCTCCTCTTTCTCCTCCCACTCATGCTCCAGCATGTTCTCCTCCTTTTCCTACCACTCCTGCTCCAGCATGCTCTCCTCCTTTTCCTCCCACTCCTGCTCCAGCATGCTCTCCTCCTTTTCCTCCCACTCCTGCTCCTCTTTTTTTCTTCTGATCGTAATTCTTCTTTTGATTTCCTGTCTGTTCAATTGCTTCCCACCTCCGTTTATCTTCCTGGGGCCGTGTGCATGGAGAAACTTAATTTATATCGTCCTTAACTCCTAAGTAGACTCAGCTAAGTACTTCCTCAGCACTCAGCTCTACTGGTGTGCATGAAACGGAAAAGCCGTTGACTTAGTTGAGGCAGACGCTGGAGGGCAAACCCCGTCTGATTTGCATACTAGCTTTTCGTCACAGTCTGTCGAAAACGAGGCGGCCAATGAAAAATAAGGGATTCCCTCGACATCATTTTAAAATGTCGTTTGATTTGCAAGAGATGGAGATGACGAGAAAGCGACAAGCTAACCGGAGCGGTGGGGAGGAGCTGATATTGGTTGAGATGGCGCTGCAACATACACACATTGTGTTTGCACCATTATGCGCCAAGATGACAACTTGAAAAAGGCCGAAGTCTGGTAGACAATCTGCGAGGCTGTGAACTCCCCATGAGTTTACAACTACAAGCGAAATTTCAAACGCACGTACAACTCATCGTCATAGCGCACTTCAAAAGGATGACAATGGTCGCAAAACATTCGCTGCCTTCTTAAACTTTCATGCAATACCAGTTTATACACGAACCTTTCTTTTTTTCTACGTTCATTTGCGTCCAACTCCGGCAGTTCTCGTTGTCTAAGAGCACGGATCTGTCTCTAACAGATGCACGTCTTTAGGTCACGGGCTCTTTCAGCCAATTAGAGAGTTCTGCCAGAGGTCAGCCTCTCGACTGACTGAGTGGCTCACTTCCGGCGAGTCTATTCCACTGTTGATCAGATTGTCACGCAGTTTATTGTGAGTAAAATTAAATTTATTTTAAAGGTTTCTATTGAGTTACAGGTGTGGTTAGATGTCTTTGTGTCTCTATCAAGTTCTTCATTAAGTAGGAAGCCCTGCCACAGCATTTTAACCGATTTGTTGCTTTTGTTTGATGGACGTTACACACGTGTAGTGTCTAGTGCCGTAGTGGCACAGGTCTCGGGAGTGAACAAGAAAGGGGACTGTTAATTTTCAAGTGAAACACGTTTTTATTAATGTATTGATTGCAATTGTTTTCTTTTTTGTCATTTATGTCTCTCAAGTGAGTTACATTTAAGGGGAGACACGGCTGCCTAGGAGTCGAATTTCGCTCGAGAGAGCAACGGAAATGCCCATATCAGTCCTCGGACGAGCTCGTCGTGACGTCAGCCTAACAGCTGTTATAACGCAACGATCTCATTGGGTGCCGATTCCTTGCGGACTCGTTCTGAGCAAGCCAAAGTTGGCCGAGGCAATTCTGGTGGCATTTGTTGCGTGCACAGATCTGTAACTTGGGGTCCATCCCAGCTTGCGCCAGGAAAGTAGAAGCAGGATAGGCGTGTGTTTTCTACAGGATGTTTATTCCCGGACTGGTCAGCACTTCCAGCAATCACTCGTGCCCCCACAGTGGTCTCTCGTACTGCTCAGGCTGCGCCTCAATACAGCTCCGACAGCCTCCCAAGCGCTTTCAGCTTCCAGTAACCGATGCTGGACAGGCTGCGCCTCAATACGGCTCCAACAGCCTTCCAAGCACTTGCTTCCAGTCACCAGTCTCTCCTCCAGTCTCCAGTCTTAGTCTCTTGTGTTATCATGTACATACATGTATATAGTGCCGTGCTTGGGTTCGCGAGTATGTCCAGCGACCTCTGCCCTGCCATGTCGGCCTACTTGAGGGCCAATCGGTGATCAGATGCTTACTGCATAGGGGGATGGAGAGTTTCCAGTCCCCCACCCCCCACCCAGCATTCCGCTGACTCACCCTGACCCTCTGGATGCTGATTAGGCAGAAATCGCCTCCACCCCCTGTGACAGGACAAAGGAGGCGCCGACTCATTCTGACCCCCTGACCCTCTGCGCGCTGACCAGGCAGAAAATGCCTCCACCCCCTCTTACAGACAAAGGAGGGAATGCCCCTCGAACCTTCCGCAGGCACTTTACCTTACATTCACATCCGCAAGTTTTTCACATTCCTTCGCAACACAGCTCCCCTCCCAAAACAACCTCGTCGGTCTTCTTACCTCACCCAAACTCAATCACTGCAGCATGAATGAATGTGAACAAGGGGCAAGCAATCGTCAATGCAATGTCTGAAAACAAACAAGTCCCATCACTCATCTGCTGTCGTGCTCACAGTCCTGGTGGTCCACGTGGTGGAGAGAGACGAAACTGGTGGCAAGACCCGACATAAGGGTTTAGGTTTCCTTGTGGTAACCTCTATCCAGGTCACAGAGCCAGGGTCTGCCAAATCAATGTACGTCTGCACATGCTCCTGGGTCATTCCATCGTTGCTCTCACCTTCCGAGGATGACCCAAGGCTCTCTCTCTCCAGTCACTCCTCATCAGATGTCAGGGGGGACAAGCTGTCGGCGGGTTGACCGCCACCAGTCAGGCGGAGGTTCCCCCTCGTATCTCCATAGTCGGGCATGGTCCACCATTCGGTGTCGGGCGCGAGAGTGCTGCCGAGTGCGGTACGCCCCCTCGTGAACCTTACCCTTAACCATATAAGGGCCTTTCCCTGGCCGGGCCAACTTGGTGGTACACCCCCCTTTTCACCCGTGGATTATTCGCTCACGAGGTAGTGCCCTCAGGGGAGGTCTGGTCATCGGTCTTCCGGTCAGCCCAGACCTCCACGGAGACACGTTCCGCTGTAGATGTGCCCTTGTGGACACTTGCACCGCCTGCAGCATACCTTGGAGTTTCTCCACACAGTGGGGCACGTCGTGGGGAGTATCCACCGCTTGTGTCGGCACCGCTGCTGAACTGCTAGTCTTGGCAGGGCCACGTCGGTGACTTCACAATCTCGTCTGCGAGGCGCAGTTGGCACAACGTCGACAGCAGTCGCAAACAGATTTGTGCCGACCCACCCAGTAGAACCGGTCACAGACTCGCTGATAGGTCTTCTTTAGTCCGAGGTGGCCACCTGCTGATTCACCGTGCAGTTCTCTCAACGCTTCTTCCGGCACAGCTTTAGGCAAAACAGGGAGAATGCAGTAGATTTCTCCCTTCTTGTTAATCCACCTTCGGCTGCAAGGCATCCCACTGGGTCCAGTACACCTTAGTAACGGAACTTGTACCGGCGACCTCCTTCCAAGCTGGACGAGGGTCAGGTCAGGTGCACGTCAGGGTCCTGTCTTTGCGCAGCCACTAGTGATTTATCTTGGGCAGTGATCCGCCTTAAGGCTCCAAAGGAACGCAGTGGCCTTTTTTCGCCTTTAGTGCACTTCAACTGGACAGGGTGTCCATCAAGCAACAAGAGAGACTGTCCCCAGTCAACCACACACGAATGCTCCTGCAGGAAGTCTGTTCCCAGGATTACATCGTCCTCCACGTTGGCAATTACAAAGTGGTGAGGAGTAGCAAACTCACCGGCTTTCAGTTCCACTGTCACCGTGCCATGCACAGGGATGGGTCTGTTCCTGACCTCAGTTAGTATCACCGCCGATTCCTCCATCCTCTTAAAGGGGCGCAGACCAGTCCTCAAGACGGAAACGGTGGCTCCTGAATCAATCAGCGCGCTGCACAGGTACCCGTCGATGCTGACACCTATCGACGGCCTTGCGTGGTCAGCGCGCACGCTCATGAGCCGGAGCGAGGTGGAGTTTTCCGGGGCAGAGGCGGTCCTCTCCTTGTTGGAACTGGGCTGAGGGGCTGCTTTCTGCTGGCAGACGATGTGGCAGACCTTGTCGTAATTAAAACAGTTGATGGGCCCACGCTGGCCTTCCTGACGAGGGGTGTTACTTTTCGCCCTCTCCAGGAGCTCCTCCATCAGGCGCCTGAACTGCGCCAGGAGAGAGTCGCAGTCGCTGGCAGCTTTACTCTGGCTGCCCACAGCCCTGACCTTCTGATGCTGCGTTTGTCTTAGCGCTGCATCCTCACGCTGAGTGATGGCCTCAATGCAGAGTGTTGTGTTCACGGTCTCAGCAAGGGTAGTGGGGGCCAGCAGTTGCACCTGCCCCTTCACTTCACTGTCGGAGAGGGCCTCGAGGAATTTCTCGCGGGACAGATCATCCACTGCGTCCCTATTGCAAGTGGGGTGAGCTCGTCTCACGAGTCGCTCTATGTCTGCAGCTAATTCTGTTAGGGACTCACCTTTCTTGCGCCTCCTCGCGCAGAGCAATGCCTTTGCCTGATCCGTATTCCTGGCATCCTGGAATCTGTCATGGAGGGCCTGTGCGAGAGCGCGGTAATTAGCCCTGTCATCCGGTGGCAACACCTCCAGGATGCCTAATGCCTGACCAGTCAGGTTGGAAATTAGGTAGCTGGCTTTCTCCCTTTCGTCCTAGCTATTCATAGCCACCGTGACCTTGAATTGAACACAGTATGCCTCCCACGGGGCCCTACCATCATAGGTCTGCGGCCTTTGCTGTAGGGGTCGGGCCGCGGTCATGCAGACCCCCTCTCGGGCCAGGACAAAAGCAGGCGCCTCTGCTTGGAGTGGCTCGTACACCTGGTGATCGCCCGAGGTCTGGAAGGGGGTCTGAGGAGGGGGTTTTTGTTCAGAGGTTCCCCTTTCCCCTAGTCTCCTCTGAAGGCTTGCCACATCGTCATGGAGGCGTACAACCTCTCCCTCGACACGGGAGTCGATTTTTTCCATCTGTCCCTCGAAGCTTGCCACTGCCTTTTCCAGGGATGAGTCGAGGCGGCTGATCTTCCTGTGCATTTTGGTCTGTACCCTCTAAAACTTCTTATGGAGTTCGGCGGTGCTGCTTGTGAGGGTAAGGAAAAGCTGCTCCTTCAAAGTCGCATCTTCCTGTCTCCTTCGCTCTCTTCGCTCTGTCTTCTCCCGTTCGTGGTCTGCCTTCTCCCGTTTGTGGTCTGCCTTCTCCCGTTTGCGGTCTGCCTTCTCCTTTGCCTCCTCCCATTCGTGGTCTGCCTTCTCGCGTTCGTGGTCTGCCTTCTCCTCTTCCTCCTTCTTCTGTTGCTGCAGTTCTCTCTGCTCCTCTTTCTTCTGTTGCTGCAGTTTTCTCTGCTCCTCTTTCTTCTGTTGGTCTAGTAGGAGTTTCATAATTGTTGTGATGTCTTCTGCTGGTGACTCTTCTCCCTTGTTGTGAGCTGCTGATCTCGTCACACGTTTGTCCATTTCCATTCTTCTACTTCTTCGCCGTCTCGGAACCAATGTTCCGTGCACGTGGTCTGTAACTTCCGGTCCGTCCCAGCTTGTGCCAGTAAAGTAGAAGGAGGACAGGCATGTGTTTTCTACAGGATGTTTATTCCCGGACTGGTCAGCACTTCCAGCAATCACTCGTG
>JAWQFJ010020905.1:0-37500 GCA_034096865.1 Theodoxus fluviatilis | reverse complement strand
CTTCTCAGTGAGAATTTTTGTTCCAGAAAAGAATGCTTTTTTTGCTAGGTTAAAAATATTACCATGGATTTGGCCTCCAATGAATTATTGCTTAAAATAATAATTACGTTTCATCTATATCATAAGTTAGAATTCATTAAAAGACAAAAAAAGGATTCCTATTTCACCTCTAAAGTCTACAAGATATCCTGATTGATCAGTGATTCTTATTGTGATAGCTGAAATGAGATTAGATTGATTAATATGTAAGTAGATTGGTTGATTGGGAGAAATATGGAGTAATGTTCCAGGTGAACGGTTAGGAGCAAATGCATACAACACATCTGAAGAGGTCCTATTGATGTAGGATCCACTGACCAGTGAACACCTGATTAACAAGCTGTTAATTGTTTTTATGTTTACTGCTCTGTCTCCCTCTCCAGACACTCTGACCAATCTACTATCAAATCCCAAAATGTCTCTTAGCTTGTTGCTTCTTGTGAAATCAATGATGAAACCAGGTTGCAGAGTTACTTTTGTTCTTAAGGTATTATACTTTGGTTCAATTGAAATGCCTTCACCCTCCCCACTTCTTTTCATTTCATTTTGTATTTCTTCGTTTATATCTGGAATGTTGTATGCACCAGGTGGTATCATGATAGTCAGCACCTGATCATTTTTTCTATATGTAACTGTGTTGTTTTGTTCTGTCACATTGAACGAAGATAAATTACCCCAATTGAAGACATTTACTCCACTCTAAATGAGGCTGGAATTACAAAAGAAGAATGCAACCATGCAGTCAATGTCTGGAAAGCCTTTGATTGCAAAAGCCTTGGTGATTACAATGACTTGTACTTAAAAACAGATGTTTTGCTGTTAACAGATGTCTTAATTTTTTTTTTAGAGAAACCTGTCTGATGTACTACAGATTAGATCATTGTCATTACTTCAGTAGTCCTGGGTTAAGCTGGGATTCCTGTTTGAAAATGACTGGTGTTGAGCTCCAGTTACTTAGTGATGTTGACATGTATCAATTTATTGAAAAGACACTTAGAGGTGGAGTTAGTTATATAGCTCACAGATATGCTAAATATAACAACAAGTATTTACCGGATTACAACTCAAAGTTGGAGACCTCATACATTGCTTACCTGGATGCCAACAACTTGTATGGGTGGGCAATGAGTCAGAATTTGAATACTGGTCAGTTCAACTGGCTTGCTGAAATTGATAATATTTACCTGGGTAAATGTACAGACAAAAGCAAGTATGGTATTATCTTGGAGGTGGATTTGGAATATCCAAAGGAATTGCATAAACTACATAATGGTTACCTTCTTGCCCCAGAACAAATTACAATTAATGAGGCAGATCTTTCACCATATTGCTCAATGCTCCAAGAAAAGCTTCAGTGTTCAGTAGGAACAGTAAAAAAGTTGGTTCCAAATCTGAGGAAAAAGGAAAAGTATGTTGTTCATTACAGGAATCTGCATCTGTATTTAGATTTGGGTTTGAAAGTGACTAAAGTACATAGAGTGCTCAAGTTTAAGCAATCGCCTTGGCTGAAAGAATATATCAACTTTAATACTGAGAAGAGACAGCAAGCTAAGAATTATTTTCAAAAGGACTTTTTAAAACTGATGAACAATGCTGTATTTGAGAAAACGATGGAAAACTTGAGAAAAAGAATTGATGTCAAACATGTTACAGATCAGAATGCTTTGGTTAAGTGGACCAAGCTGCATCACTTAAAAAATATTTAGTGAGAATCTTGTAGCCATCCATAGAAAGAAACCAAGATTGGAGCTAAACAGGCCCACATATGTTGGCATGTGCATTCTGGATTTGTCAAAGTTATTGATGTATGATTTCCATTATAACTTCATCAAGAGAAAATACGGTAGTCAAGCACAGTTACTTTTCACTGACACTGATTCACTCACATATCATATAAAAACAGATGATGTGTACAAGGACTTCTCGGCATACAAAGCTATGTTTGATAATTCAGATTACAAACCAGACAGTCCCTTTTTTCATGACAGCAACAAAAACGTGATTGGAAAGTTTAAAGACGAGGCAACAGGAATACCTATTGTAGAGTTTGTGGGGTTAAAAAGCAAGATGTATTCATATACCACAGCAGCAGAAAAGAATTGGAAAACTGCGAAGGGTGTGAAAAATAATTTTATTAAAAACAGAGTCCGCCATGATGATTACAAAAGCATTATTTTTACTAAAACCCAAAAACGTATCACAATGCAGGGGATTAGATCTGAACTTTATCTGTTGGGAACGTATAAGATAAACAAGACAAGTCTGTCATGTTTTGATGATAAAAGATACATTCTTGATGATGGAGTATCTACATTATCATACTCCTAACATTTCAAATGTTGCTCCTAACAAATAAAATGTATATACAATATATGGCAAAAATTAATTCCCCTTAATTGGACCTATTTGAGGATCCAGTTGTTGATGACTCCATTAAGAAATTTGAATATGTTGAGTACCTACCAAGAGACTCAGCCAACATGGATAAAGATGGCAGGCACATTCTGGAAGCAAGATACTTGGATGTGTGCCTTCTCCCACACAAAGCATTTCTGGAAGTGAGAGGAAAACTGGTTAAAAATGATAACAGTAATTACAATGCTGGAGATAATGTTGCATTGGTAAATAATGGATGGTCCCTCTTTCATATAGCAGAATTGCATCTAAATGACCAGTAAGTAGAACAGGTTTCTCTGTATCTACCACAAGCTTCAACCATCATGAACCTGGTTAGTTTTTTAGATGATTACACCAAGTCGAGTGCAAGTATTATGATGTGGTACAAAGACTCTGGAAATGATGGCAGTGATGGAAAAGAATTCAATACTGATGCAAATACAGCAAATCCTGATCACACAACCAGAGCTGAATTGAGAACTGCTTTTGGTAAATATCAGAAGAGACAACTACAATTCAAGGTTTAAAATGAGAAACCTCATCACAGCAGGAAACAAGGAGGTTTGTGTTTTTCTACCTCTGGGTAGTGTGTTTGGACTGTGCAGAGATGTCACAAGTATTACAAGAGGAATTAAGTACAGTCTCCTTTTCGACAGAGCTAATTCTAACAACTACATTCACAGACAGAATGGTGTTGATGCTGGGAAATTCACGATATCCAACATAAGTTTGTGGATGCCAAAAGTGGAATCTAATTTGGGTTACTTGGCTGATCTGGAAACAAAACTTGCTAGTGGAATGATGAAAAAGCTGTATTTTGAGCAGATGAGAGTTTACAGACAGCAATATACCAGTACAGAACTTAGCCCATCTTGGAGAGTCACAACACAGCAGAGTGAGCAATTGCCTCAGCATATATTCATTGCATTTTAAGCTGTTGGTCAATACGACACTCAAGAACAAAATAACATGGTCTTTCATTATGCCAATCTGAAACAATTATGTGTAAGGGTAAACAGCTTGCAGTATCCTGAGAGAGCACTCATCACTAATTTTGATGAAGCCAGCAGAAATGACAGCAGAGCTTACATGATGTTCCAAGAAGCTGTGAATAAATATCAGGATACAGATACAGGGAGCTCTATCAGTGTAGAAGAATTTGCATATTTGTATCCAATCATTCATATTGATGTATCAAAACATGCAGACCAGCTGATTGGTTCCTCAGCTGATGTTGAAATCAAATAGCAGTTAGGAGGAAACTTTCAGTTTAATGGGGCGGATGCAAGCTACTATGTGTTTACAGTCATATTGAGTGACAGATACCTCACTGTGAATGCACTTCTAGGAAAAATGAATATTATTGTATAAGATTTATTAAAATGTACGTTTGTAAAATGTATTAGTATAATGTATAATAGTGACTTACAAAGGTGTAGGATTTCACTTAACTAATGCTCAAAGAGAAGCAATTAAAAAGGCATACCTAATTAAGACTGGTGAGTCTATTTCAATGAACAAATCACAAATGGGTAGTGCAGATACACTAGGACTTACAAAAACACAGATTGGCAAACTAAGATAAAGCTAAAAAGCTGTCACTCTAAAGTTGTCCAAAACTCAAGTGCAAAAACAGAGTGGGTTTCTTGGTGCTCTTGCCTCACTCATTGCTAGGGTTGGTCCCACTATACTTAAAAGTGTTTTACTCTCATTATGATTAGCTACAGCCTCAGGAGCAATTCATGGGGCCACAAGCAAGGCAGTGGCTGTTTGGGGTAGATGAGGAAAAGGGCTTCTCCTGGGGCCAAATGCACTAGTTAACAGCATCCCCATACTTGGAGCACTTCTGTAAATATAATATATGATTATAAAAATGTATTCAGAATATTCAATCAGTCTTACAACAACAACAAAAAATGATAGTTGAGGCTTTGAATTTTAAAAAATGGCATAAAGCTTAGACTTGGCCCTAGTCAACTCACTGGTACAGACAAGTTAATGCTAACAAACAGACAGATTGCAAATATAAGTGAGCACAGAAAACTGAATAAAGGTATTCACCTAACTATGTTTAAAGCTCAAATGAGCAAGATGGGAGTTTTCTGGCCTATGCTTCTTGCCAGTCTTGCAGGATCTATTCTACCAAGTCTTTTGGGGGGTAAAGGATTTTTAAAAAAGACAGCAAGGGGGTTGGTCCTGCCAGGAACTCGGGCAGCCAGAGGTCTGGTCCTCCCTGGAAGCCATTAACTAATTATGACATTGATTGTATGTTAAAGTCAGTAAAAAAACTACAGAGGAACCTTTTCCAAAGACATGTGACCAGCTAAGCCTGCTAAAAATTAATGCATGATCATTAATCTGCAAGACTACTTTGCTGCATCTGGCACACACTGGTTGCAATGTACACTGATTCTAACAGGTATGAATATTTTGACCCATTTGTTGTTCTTCCACCTGATGTGGTTGTGAAATACATTAGAAGAACACAAAAACAAATTGTGTATAATGCAGCCCAAATTCAGAACTTGGATTCTGTCATGTGTTGATAATACTGTGTTTATTACATTAAAAACGCAACAATGGGGAAAACAAATATGGAAATCTTACTCGATTTTACCCTCAGGCCTAGCGTGGTAAATAGAAGTATAATCAATGATTATGCAAAAAATGTGTACAGTATATATGTATATGAAATTATACTGTCTGAAGTGTAAAGCAGTTACAGATTCTAAAAATGTCACTTTAGGATGAACAAAAATGGTAAGAAAATAGCTAGATCACTGAGTTCTGTTTGTGATTCTAGAAAAACAAAATTCTTGCTTCATAAGGAGGGCGGTGCAATAGACATTCACAAAGCCATGTTACCTCTGTTACCAAAGAAAGGATTAACTTTGCCTGGATACAATTATTGTGGGCCTGGCAATCCATTAGACAATGGTCCACCAACAAATGAACTGGATGAAATATGTAAAGAGCACGACATTGCGTACACTTATGGAGACAAAAAACAGGTTGATGCAATACTGCTGGAGCAGTTATCAAAACACACTGGTAAGACTTTGGGTGAGAAAGCTGCCAAGGCATTAGTAGTAAGACCACTGATTAGTTTGAAACATAAGATTGGGCTGGGAAGCCAAAGAAGGTGTTGAAGAAATGGACAGATCAATTAGCTGAGGAACTTCATAGGCCAATCAAAAAAAAGCTTCCTCAACACCGAGTTATTTCAAGTGGTATTGACAATATTTGGAGTGCAGATCTTGTTGACATGCAAGCATTCAGCAAGCAAAACAATGGATACAAGTACATTTTAAATGTTATTGACATATTCAGCAAATTTGCATGGAGTGTAGCTATCAAGCATAAGACAGGGACTTAAATAGTTCAAGCTTTTAAAACCATTTTGAAAGGGGGAAGAAATCCTGGCTTCCTCTGGGTTGATCAAGGGACTGAATTTTTAAACAGAACATGCAGGAATTTTCTCAAAGACAACCAGATTAAACTGTATCCCACATACAATGAAGGTAAAGCAGTTATTGTGGAGAGATTTAAACGTACATTGAAATCACAAATGTGGAAGTATTTCACTGCCAACAATACATACAAATATTTTGATGTATTGCCTGAATTGATTGAGAAATACAATATCATGTTTCATAGATCTTTGGGTATGACACCCACACAAGCATCTAATCAGAAAAAAGTAACAGGAGGTGTATCTTGTCTTGCAGAATGAGCAGGTGATAGAGTCTAAAGCAAAATTACGAGTAGGTGATTTTGTTAGAATTTCCAAATGAAAGAAAATGTTTGAGAAAGGTTACATGCCTAACTGGACAAAAGAGCTGTTTAGAATCAAATAAATTAATTAAAAAACAAGCCCTGTTACGTATAAGCTGGAAGATTTACTAGGAGAAGCAATTCAAGGGAGTTTTTACACAGAAGAGCTACAAAAATCAACACAAGATGTTTTTAAAATTGAAAGATTAATCAAACGTGATTACAAAAAACGGCTAGCATACGTTAAATGGAAGGGATATGATTCAAAGTTTAACACATGGGTGCCTTTTAAGGAATTCAAATGCTTAACAGAACAACAACAATGAGACAGAGACAAAAACACGTACCTTTGCATAGAGAAAAACAGAGAGCAGAAGTGCCCTTCGCAGGCAAGGTCGCATACCGGAAAATTACTTGTGCCAGCCGGTCACCCGCTGCAGGGTTGTGTTAACCTGACACAGTTAGGAAAGCTAAGTAGTCAAACATACATTGAGTGTCTCTTAACCCTCAGACGTTTTCTAAGCATGATTTCGACCACCTGTGGTCGATAACAATAACACTTATAATTTTTTTTTTTTTATTTCTTCAAAAAATTACATATCATGGAAGAAAAAAGCATTGCTAAGCAAATAAAAATATAATATATTTCAGTTTAATTCCGAAAATATGCAAAAATAGTTATTTACTGCGCAGCAAAGTGTCTGCTACCCGACCGCCATCTTAATTTTTTTAGCGTCACTGGTATTGCTTTTCTGCTCAATAAAATCGTCAAATATGGACCAAGAATCATCTTCTGAAGATGATATTGCTTATGATTCAAGTGATGATGAAGTTTGGTGTGATGATGAATCGTCATTTTCAAGCAATGACGAAAATATGGATCCAAACATCGACGGGATTGATTATCGAAGGTGAGTGTTGCGTAGATAACTTGTATTCAAGTGTCCATCTGTTCATCGATCTCTTCAAAAAAGGAATACGAGCATGTGGAACTATTTTGTGTAATAGGAGCGGATTTCCTGCAAAACTGAATAATGTAAAAGAATGGGAAAAGAAAAGTGAGAGAGGTGCAATGAGGTGGTGTAGAGAAGGAAACATCCTAGGAATGCAGTGGAAAGACAATAAAACCATTTCTTATATCTCGACTCTACACACAGCAAATGATTTTTCTGTTGCAAACAGAAGATCTAAAGTAAATGGAGCCTAGAAGTTGCCCAACCAATTCTTGTTAAAGATTACAACAAACACATGGGTGGAGTTGATAAAAGTGACCAACTACTTACTAAGTATAATATGCTGCGGAAAACAAACAAATACTGGAAGACTCTTTTTTTCATTTCTTGGATATAGCTAGGGTGAACTCATACATTTTATTTCAAAACTGGCGAGAACAACACAGAGATGTAGAAGAATTGAAAAGAAATGCAAAGTATAATCAGCTGGCCTTCACTGAAGAACTTATAAGACAACTGGGGGGGTTTGATGTTGATGCGGATGTGCCGGTTGCGGACAAGCCAGTCACATACACCATCCACAGCATCATCCCCAACATGTGCAAAACTAAAGACAGAAGAAACTGTAAGCTGTGCTACACTAAATTCAAAATAGAAAGGAAACAAGAACTTACTGTGTAGCCTGCAACACATTCCTGTGTTTACAGGATGACCGCAACTGCCTGCTGGAGTAACATCATATTTAATTGCATCGGCAGGCTCATAGAACCAGTTTTTTTTTTATTGTTTTCATTTGACATTGACAGTTTTTTTTGTTGTAAATATGGTTTATGCACAAAGGACTTATGTGTAACTTAGACTAGAGGAAATGAAATACATTTTGAATAAGTAGGTTCATCTGTTGTTAAGTGCATTATTTTATGGGGGGTTTTTCGCCGAAAGCTTCAGACTAGTAGCTTTACAAAAAACTCTATCAAATCACTAAATTTGAATGAAAAAATATGCAGATTGAAATTTTATGTGTAAATATAGTTGTATTTTATGTTAGAAATAAAGAAAACTAAAGAAACTATTAAAAAAAAAGTTCTTTGTGATTGTAGAGTGTTGTCAATTTAGTGCGTTTTTTGGTTATTTTTGTCTGCATATTTTTGTTAAAATAGTTTATACATAACATTTAATCTCAAATCAAATATCATAGTAAGAAAGGTTAGTTTATTCTGAATAAAATGGTACATAATATGTCATATTTTATATCAGCAATAACGTATATAAGCTTTGCTAAAGATAGTATGTGTAGTCTTAGCTAAAAATAGCCTGAAAATGACAAACGTTTAAGAGTTAAGCCTATACTGGTGTTGTAGTGCCGTATGGAGGCCTCTACACTCCCAAAATATGTTGTCTCTACCTTGTGGTTGTGCAAACAAGGACGCCTGCATTGTCGCTCTGTTTGTTGACATTTCAGAGGCAGGACTGGAGGGCGAGAAAGCTTACAACCACCTTTCACCCCCTCCCCTCCTTGCTTGCCTCTTTTCATGCATGGAGGAAAACGCATAAACTAGTTTCCACTGCCTGCTGGTGTCAAGTATGAGGACAGATTACGCATCACATTTCCTTTCGTGCCAATACCAACATGCTACGCGCTACTGCTGCTTGCAGTCGTCATGACAATGGCAGCCTGTGCTGGTGCAGTAGTTCCTGTGCGCCTTGCATGCTGTGTGTTCCCTTTAGCGGATCCAGTTGCACTGGGACTGTTCAGTGGTTGCTGGTGGAAGGGAGGGAAGCACAAACATAGGCAGAGAGAGAGAGAGAGAGGCAGAGAGAGAGGGAGGGAGGGAAGGAGGGAGGGAGGGAGAGAGAGAGAGACATAAAGAGAGAACGCACACATGCACAGACAGGCCTGCGGGGCGAGCAAAGCCCTGCAGGCTGGCTTGGGAGGCCATATTGATTTTTTTTACCTGGGATATGGGATCTCGCCCTGGCCTGCAAAAACTGAAAGCAGCACACTCGATAGGAAGCGTTGGCACATACTATGCTAACAGTCACAGAATTAGGTCGTTTGACCTTGTCACTGACTTGGCGTTCAATATCGTCATGACAAGCGAGTTATTTCCCTTTAACCTGTGGGGATATTTCATCAAAAGTAATTAGCATGCCAATAAAGGGTGCTCGGACACTGGCTGGTATATTGATTTTAGAGGGAGGCAACCAGCTGCCCCTAACTCTCTCTCCCCGCTCCCCTCCCTTCTCAGACTGAAAAAGTCATTAGTCAGCCAATCAATTTTTAGAAAGTGAACAGTCTGCTAATTAAAAGTGTTAATTAATGAGATTGTACGGCCAACTCTATAACCACTCTCCTTAACATCCTCCATTGGATTCATTTTTTTTCTAATTGTCACTGCCACTGCAGCAGAATGGAAGTTTCAGAGAATCCATTTAATTGCATGTTTAAAAAGGGCACGCAATACACAACCCATCATATATACCTAATTAGGCGCTAGGAACAAGATGTGCAGTAACTGTGCATCCAAGTAGGTTTCCATCAGGGATTCACAAAAGTCACAGTAGTCCAGAATGCGAGGCGAACAAACACAAATTGACGTAACTGTTGACTCGAAGTGCTTTTCATAAGACAAACCATTTTTCAGGTTCCAGTCTACCCACATGTTCAAAGTGTGATCCTGCTGGGGTTTTTTACCTTTGGAACCACTGAACGTTGAAGGAGAGGGACACCTAAGCCATGGGTTTATTCATCATCACTTTCTGGTATTCTCATTCGTTTCTGATGCCAACACTCTACCACTCTAGCTCATGTTCTGCATATAACCCAATGCCAAAGCCTCATTTTCCCCACTCAGTCCATGCAATGGTACCCCAAAATATACTGTTTTGGAATTATGCGATGGATGGATGAATGGATAGTGTTTTATGGCCTATCAGCCTTTGTAGGCTATGTGAGGCCATTAAGCACAAAAATCACTAGAACAGTTTAGAGTAAGCGCACATTAAGTCACGTTGTCCCTATATATTCGCCTCTTCACGTAGGGAGATGCGGTGGGTCAATTCTTAACCCGAACCCACAGGGGGGTGGAATTATGGGAGTATTAGGGAAATTGAAAATAGCGATGTGTACTGATCCAAAGTGTTTACCCAGGTGGGGAAGCAAAGCACTCATTTTTTATGCCTCTTCAAGTTAAATGCATAAGTTGTCGTCTCCCTATTTTTTTGGATTATACTGTCACAAATGTTATCAACCACAAAGGTTCTCAGGTATTTTGTGACAGTGATTGCCCACAAAAAACGAACAAGGTAAGTTGTTTCTTTTGAGAACTTTGTCAAGGTTTCTTTCAACAGGACCACTCAGACTAGGGAGACCAGCTGTCACTTCGCTCTCTTCCATTTCTGCCTTGAGCTCCTTGCTACTCTTCCTCTAAGGTTCTACCTCTCCTTGTGAAATCTAAAAATGGCTCATCTGTTTTGGGTTAAAGAATTATTTGAAGCTTCGTCTGTCGTCCTTTCTGTTCCTTTTGGGGGTCTCCCGCTTGCTGAGAGCCACGAGGAGAGGCAGCAGACGTTTGCATGGGAGAGTGTGGCACACAGGGAGATCCAGCCCCAGACAGAAAGACCGCCCACAGCAAGTGTCTGTGAAGGCTGTGGACAGGACTGCCCTTCCCCTGTGGGACTCTACAGCCACAGAAAACTCTGTACAGCGCCCCAGCCTGACCCCTGAGTGTGCTGTGTCCATGGTCCCTCTGGACTGCAGGAGACCTATGCCTTTGTCACTTTACGATCTGGCAAGCATTTGTGTCACATGTGTTTATCAGAGAGGAGTCTGTATTGCGCTCTGCTATTTTTTCGGTAGCATCTTGCCAATTTCATTACAATCGTCTTAATAGAAACATATAGTTTCAACTAATCCCAGCAAACGATGCGGATAGGAAGGTGATCCCTGACTGAAGGTAGTTTCCCAGATGAATTGTCTGATGACATTGTTCAAAGATGCAGTAGTTTCAACTTTCTTTTCCCTCTCTTCGTTAACTGTGTGTGGTCATACTTTGTACTGGCGGTGGATCTATGTTTGATATGGACACTGGTCGGATGGAGTTTAAATCTGGGGTTTGGAGGCTTCACGGTACAGGCAAGGGTAATTTCCTTAATGACGGGAGAAGCGGTTTATTTTCATTGAAATGTTGGTCCCCAAATAGGAGAACTCTGGTGTGTTTGCCCTGGCATAGGTATTGTTCTAGGATATAAATACATCCCCCTCCAAAATTGAATTTTAAGTAGCCTGGTGTGTCATTGCAACTGACAGTTGACGAACTTTGCCCTCCAGTGATTCCACAGGTCACCATCGTACCAAAGTCTACAGACTCCGTGATCAAGGGAATTCTGGGAGGCGAACTGACCTTGACCTGTAAGGTGACCCGGGCCTCTCCCAGGGTTCCAAGGCATGGCTACAGGTGGAGTTACTTAGCCTCTTCCAACGCTGAGCAGCGATCTCTGGTGGAGAGAACGAACACTCTGACCCTGGGCCCCCTGACCAGGAAGGACAGCGGTCAGTACCTTTGCCAGGCCAGGAACGACCAGGGCCTGGTAAACCTGCATCTCATTGGGAACGCCTCCATCACTGTGGAAGTCGTCTGTGAGTACCAGCCCTCCGTCCTGCCTTTCTCTTCCTTTTGGTGCCTGGCGTACACCCAAGTCTGAAGTAAATACCGACTGGGACTTGTAATAGCTTTACAGTGGGACGACATTTTTGTCTGAATACGAGATGGACATCTATTGAATGATGCAAGAGCTATTCGCATCTTTTTGTCAGACATGGATGTGACTTCCAGAGACTTGGGCATGTATAAACAATTAAAAGATATGAATAAGCAATAATTTCTATGCAAATTCATTGACTCAAATACAAATTATTTCATATTTCTGCAGATCTTAAGTCGATCGCACTGACCCCTGACCTTGAGGTCAGTGAAGGTGACCATGTGACTTTGACCTGTCGTGTGAAGAGCCACCCGGCTGCTCGTCTTGCCTGGACAGTGAATGGACAGGAAGTACGTCACGTAACGTACAACGTAGACCACTACGTCATCTGGAGTGCTGCCTGCTCAGACAGCAACAACTACACGTGTCGTGCCTCCAACACAGACATGATTGGCCGGGAGAGAAACGCCACGGTACAGCTGCACGTGATCTGCAAGCAAGGTGGTTTCATAATTATTGCTGATGTCTCGATGTTACTATCTGGTACTATTTTTTGTTTATTCAATGAGGAAAATGTTGCTTTCTGTATCAACATTTTCATCTTATAAAAAAGGAAGATTGTTGTTTCAATTATATCAAAGCGGTTTTTTCTTACCTGTACTTTTACGAAATTAACTCGCTGAAGGTTTATGCCTCATAATCCCTCAGAATACTGAGAGATGACCAAATGTACATGTTGCGCAAAGTGGAACATTTGGTCCACTATTCTATTTCAGTCGTGCATGCATAGTCTTATTTATGTGTGAGATAACTTGCGCCAATGTTGAATGGCTCACCAACACGTGAAAAGAGTCGATTTGACATCCCCCCCCCTTCCTTGTATAATGTGGTAGTTCCGCTCTGCATCTGTGAAAGTGGCAAAGCAGAGAAATTACAGTCTCCCCTTCTTCTTGTCAGATTCGTTTTGTAGGTGTGTTTGAAGCTAACAACAGTTATAAGAGCTACAGCAATAGCTATAACGTCAGTAAATATCAAATAAGTCGTTTGCATTACACAATGAAGCCTATGGAGCTTTTTGACTCTGCTTTCATTCCTGACGCATAGATGAGTTAGAGACATTTATATCGCAGGTGTAAGTTAACGCTCTAGACAATTTGCGGGCCTGTATGCCCATGCTAGGCGTGCAGAAAGTCCTCACCCAGCCCTGTGCTCTGTTCCCAGCCTCCACGGAGCCGCACACCACCACCACGGTCTTTCCCACTGAGCCGCACACCACAACCACGGTCTTCCCCACGGAGCTGCAGCCTGAGCAGAGTGGTGAGTGGCTGTGGCTGGGACGAATGTAGTGAGTGAGATGTCTCCAGACACTGCCTCTGTCACTCTGCTCTTTGTCTGCAGGAAACCTTGGCTCCACAGCTCTTCACGTTTGTCCACTGTGCCGGTATTTCATTATCATCGGTGTCCACTGTGCTCTGTCTGCAGGTAACCTTGGCTCCACAGCTCTTCACGTTTGTCTTCCTCTCCACAATGTCCACAGTGTCACCTCTTCACAGTCCTGTGCTTCCAATGTGCCTAATCTCCACTGTCCAGTGTGTCCAGTGTGACTGATTGTTACGAGTTAGCTTATTTCCAAATCGGGTCATTCATGAATGAATTAATCAAGGGGTTAACTTCATACTGCCCACTCGCAACTCTTCTCACACAATCATCAATCAATGATGGAACAAGACTAAAATGACGGTGAGGACACATATCACAATCAAAATACTTTAATTATTTCTAAATCAAAAACCCTAAGAGAGCGCTATCAGCGATAATTAGGATACTAATGATAATTATGCAACAATAAGTGTACTGAATCTACTTCCCCTGATGAAATAAAAACCGCTGGCGCTGAACCTCCAGGTTTTGGCATATTTAAAAAAATGTAAAAAAAGATCGGGTTCGACCCCGCAATCTCTCGAGAAAAGAGGGGGAAAAAACACACACACACATAAAAACACAAAAACCCAGGTCGGGTTCGAACCCACAACCTCTCGAAAAAAGAGAAGAAAAAAAAGTTTCAGCGCAGAATCAAACCTGGTCATGCATGACCAAGAGACGAACGCTCTACCAGCTGAGCCATTAGAGAATTGCTATGACGGAGTGTTTGTAAAGCATGTAAATCCATTTCTAAGCTATTGGCCCAGGAACAATCGACCATATATTTAAAACATGATGGATAGGTTCAGGAAAGCTCCTATTATGACATGTTTTGTTTTCCTTTGGCATGTCATAGACGCTGAATTAACACTCACACAGTCACACAGAGGAGGAAGTGTATTATACTTTATAGATGTTCACACCAGACATGTGCATTCGTACTCATTCACGCACACACCGTGTGTGGTACTGCTACCGAGTACCGTCGTTCTACAAGCAACGAGTCAATCCTGATAACACGATGCATAACTGGTAGGTTTTTAGGCTAGATTTGCTTTGAAAAGTTGCAGAAAATCTTATGGTGGTTACAATCTGACGGTATAACAAGTTTTGACAAGGAAAAAACCAAGCAACTATAACCATTCTGACCGTTGTCAGCCATGTTTGCAGAAGCTCCTAATCTCGCTGGAAACAAGATTTCATACTCTTGTCGTGGAACCAAACGACGAAAAGATTGACCTGATTTTTCAATACAAACACTGTATTCATTTTGTTGTTTAGACTGCAAGTGTAACTTTTCTGACTTGCGTTCCACTCAACACATTTTTCACCTAGTGGACATGTACTCGATTAATTGACTCGATTAAATTGAACTGATGTATTTGATATACATTTGTATTAATCCGGAAAAATTATGAAATCATACTTCATTCATTCGAGCATTAGTCTTGACAGCGTTCAGCGGACGAAGTAAACATCAATCTACTTCGACCATAACGTAAGTGCGAGTTGCAGACGAAACGACTAGGTACAAAACGTCCAGGATACAAACGACCCGCATCGTAAAAAATCTTTCTTTCTCCTTCACCAATGTTCTCCAAATTCACATATGAACAAAGACTTGTCAAGATGAGGCTCCCTAGTCTGTGCTACAGAAGAACTAGAGGTGACCTAATAGAAGTGTACAAGTATACGCACGGCATGTACCAGATTGGAGAGAATCTGTTTTCCTGCGATGACAATAGTGTCACAAGAGGTCACGCCTACAAGCTCAAGAAAAACCGATGCAATACGGCTTTACGACAGCATTTCTTCACCCAGCGAGTTATCAACATGTGGAACAGCCTCCCGAATAGCGTAGTCGAGGCACCGAGCCTGAACTCGTTCAAGAACAGAGTGGACAAGCATCTACAAGGATATATGTTCAAGCTGGAGGAACCACTGGCGCAGATGATGCACAGCAATTAGGCCTTTTTTCTCTCTTTTTCTTTATCTCACAAGTGTTATAGACTAGGCCTGGTAAAAGACCAGCTAGTATCCATAAGAACAATAAAAATACAGCCAGAGAACTACCAGAATCGGCGATAGGCCCTGGACGCCTAAGCAAGCCGAAGAATTCTATTCTATTCTATTCTATTCACCCTTCTCAAAAATCTCCTCGCAAATGACGTCACGTTATTCGACGTCAAATGATGACGTCACACATTTTGCAAATGGAGTCTGTTGTATCGTTTTCATTGCAACACCAAAATGTAAAAAAGTCACTTTCTGTTCAAACCTCGATTCTGAAAATTTGATAATATTGAATGGGACCTAACTTCCAGTCAGTGTGCAAAATCTCAAGGAAATCCGTCCAGTCATTTCTACAACTTGAGATACGAATAAAAGCGACTTAAGGCTTCAGATAGTGCCTCACGAGGAGCAGCGCACATGTTTGTGATGTAAAACGTGACCTTCATTACAGTATTACACTACGAGTGATCTTATCCGATACCAGTTGATGTTTTACCCCTCTGCTAAGATTATAATACAACTCATTCGAATTTTACATGAAACATTTAGTTATCTCGATCGTCTGCTGGCGTAGTGGCTACGGTTCGATCGTGTTCGTCTGCTTGGTTCGTAGTGTTGATCATTATGAATGGTGTTTCTTGAAATAAGGTCAGTAAGCCTATATGTTAATTTATAACGCTAATATAACCCTGGGCTGTCTTAATTTATCAAAGCTGTATGTTGATTGCGTCAATAGGTCGTGAAATACATTTTACAAATCCAAGCTTCTCGTACTTCTATTTATAGCTGACGCGCGGACCTCAGCGGCACCAGGATAGATTATAAATACATTGTTGTCCTCGAACCTGCCTGCTGTTGACATCGTGTACAATGCTAGTATTGTCTGATGCTATGAAATACGTTCACCAGTAAAAGGTCCAACACATGGAGAGAGACAGACACAGACCTACACACCACAACACATGGAGACAGTCACAGACCTACACACCACAAAACACATGGAGACAGACAGTCACAGACCTACACACCATCTTTGAAGTGCTGCAAGAACAAAACAAAACAAACGAAATGTTTTCCCCCCTTTTTATTATCGATTCACTGCCATTAGGCCAAGCCAACAGACTACCAGTACCAAGTTGTTGCGCTTAAGTCAGGACAGACAGAACGAACGAACGAACTTTATTTTACAAGGGTAGTGAATTAGGCAGTATTGCCTTTCTTACTTACATTCAGCCCTTGAGGCAAAATATTCAAATGTGGTAAGAGAGAGAGAGAGAGAGAGAGAGAGAGAGAGAGAGAGAGAGAGAGAGACAGAGAGACAGAGAGACAGAGAGAGACAGAGAGAGACAGAGAGAGAGAGACAGAGAGAGACAGAGAGAGACAGAGAGAGAGAGAGAGACAGAGAGAGACAGAGAGAGAGACAGAGAGAGAGAGAGAGTGAGAGAGAGAGGGGGGGAGGGGAGCTGGGAAAAGGGGAGGAAGGGAAGAGAGAATGAGAGTAAGAGGGTGGGTGGGAGAGAGAGAGAGAGAGAGAGAGAGAGAGAGAGAGAGAGAGAGAGAGAGAGAGAGAGAGAGAGAGACAGAGAGAGAGTGAGAGTAGCCATAAGTACTGATCAAAAGATCAGATAAAGGCCTCGCGGCCTAAGACATCTGAGGACATATCTATCTATCTAAATTAATTCTCCTATAAACTGTCCTCGCAAATGACGTCACATTATTGATGACGTCGCACATGTTGGAATTTCGCCATTCCATCAAATTGCCTACCTCCCCAGGTGTTTCGAAATTCTTCTCCTGGCATACATATAGGATCGAAATTGTACTTGCAAATGACGTAACGTTATTAATGACGTCAAATTTGGCTATTCCGTCAATTGTCATTTCAATCATTTTTAGACCGGTAATTTCGAGAATACGACCTTAAAAAACCACTTTCTCTTCAAGCCTCGATTCTGAAAATTTGATACATTCAATCGGACCTAACTTCCAGTTAGTGTGCAAAATCTCAAGGAAATCCGTCCAGTAGTTTTTGAGATATAAGCCGTGGAGACGGGACAGACAGACAGACAGACAGACAGACTAATAAAAACCGCTGGCGCTGAACCTCCAGGTTTTGGCATTTAAGAAAAGATTGGGTTCGAACCCGCAACCTCTCGAGAAAAGAGGTGGAAAACACACATAAAAACACAACAAAACCACAACCTCTCGAAAAAAGAGAAGAAAAAAAAAGTTTCAGCGCAGAATCAAACCTGGTCATGCATGACCAAGAGTCGAACGCTCTACCAGCTGAGCCATTAGAGAATTGCAATGACGGAGTGTTTGTAAAGCATGTAAATCCATTTCTAAGCTATCGGCCCAGGAACAATCAACCATATATTTTAAACATGATGGATAGGTTCAGGAAGCTCCTATTATGACATGCTTTGCTTTCCTTTGGCATGTCATAAACGCTGAATTAACACTCCGGCACCGGATCGGCAGCAAAAATACGCTTGACATCCACACGCAACGATTACACCGAGACCGCGCAATCGAGCGATTTTCACTTACGTGAAGCGAGGTCAGAATTTAGAGTTACGGCCCTTTTCAGAGCCATGGCAACAACGCTTCCACGTGTAGTCTATGCGTGAGACCTGCCTGTCGGATTTTAAAATATAGGAGCTTTCCCGACCTACTGATGCATTCAACATACAGCTTTGAGAAATTAATGCTGTTCATGGCTTACATTTTCTTTGGATGGGGTTTCTAGTATCCCGAAATACAGCGTTTTCTGTGCAAACATGCACGCAACGAAGCGGTGGTGCAGATTCTTTGCCGCGTACGTATATCTGCGTTGACCTGCATTCGATGTGTAAAAAGTTGAAACTTTCCCGACCTACTGATGCATTCAGCATACAGCCTTGATAAATTAATGCTGTTCATGGCTTAGTTCGGTCCCGGAAAATCCTGTTTCTTCGCAGAAAACGCCGTTGTCGTGCTCGGAGAAAAAAAAATGGCCGCCGTAATATTATTTACACGCGTTTAGGCTCTATCGGACCTCGGAGGTGCGATAACTTTATACGCGAAAATTCGTATAGGATAGGCCGTAACTCTAAATTCTGACCTCGCTTCACGTAAGTGAAAATCGCTCGATTGCGCGGTCTCGGTGTAATCGTTGCGTGTGGATGTCAAGCGTATTTTTGCTGCCGATCCGGTGCCGGATCGAGAGCAAAATCTGCTTGCAAACGGGTATGTATATAGGCGCCTTAAAATCCCCCTTCCTTCCCGGTCTTAAAAAAGTTTGGAAACCCACCCCCCCAAAAAAATGAACTGATCCGCCCCTGAGGATAAACGCGATTAGTCCACTAAACGGACCGACGTGCATACAGGCCCTGGACGCCTAAGCAAGCCGAAGAATTCTATTCTATTCTATTCTATTCACCCTCCTTCAAAAATCTCCTCGCAAATGACGTCACATTATTCGACGTCAAATGATAACGTCACAGATTTTGCAAAATGGAGTCTGTTGAATCGTTTTCATTGAAACACCAAAATGTAAAAAAGTCACTTTCTTTTCAAACCTCGATTCTGAAAATTTGATAATATTGAATGGGACCTAACTTCCAGTCAGTGTGCAAAATCTCAAGGAAATCCGTCCAGTAGTTTTTGAGATATAGGCCGTGGAGACGGGACAGACAGACAGACACACACAGACAGATAAAGTCTGTAGGACCTCCAGTAAACCTGGAGGGATAAAGTCTGTAGGACCTCCAGTAAACCTGGAGGGATAAAGTCTGTAGGACCTCCAGTAAACCTGGAGGGATAAAGGTGGTCTGCCAAACCCAATGAAATTATACTTAACTGACGAAGGTGCAGGTTCAGCCAATCAGCAGTCGCTTTAGTTGAGTTTGACGGTGGATGTGACGAACGCACGCGGAGGGGGGAGGAAGGGGGGGGGGGGGGGGGGGAAGGGAAAGGGGAAGGGGGAAACCGGGGCACCCCCAGGCACCTTCACGCTACAATGAATTAAGAACACTGGATTTTTTTCCACCCAGTGGACTGGTCAGTCGAGGGGTGAATTCTCTTGCTTATGATGGCAGGCGTTGGTAATCCTTCCATGGAACAAGACGACTGGGTCAAAACTCTGGGTGCTGGTGCAGATGTTTCTGGGGAGAAGGTGAATTGAAGATGTAGACGCTCACAATGGCGGAGCACGTGCAGAAAGCAGACGTCCGTCTTTCTCAGTGATAGGGGTAAGGCAAACTCCGCTTTTGTCGAGAGAATCTTCGCGATATGGAGAGGAGACGATACTTCAGTTCCGTCTTTCACAGCCGTGGCTCTCTTCCAAGGTGGTCGAACTTTCCTTCATGGGACAAGCTCTCGATGTAAGATTGTTTGCGCCACGTGGATTTCAGACAGGGCACCCCCATGCACACACACGGTGGCTGTCTTAGGATAACTGGACTCGCGCGCCCACTACAGGTCTTGCAGGGGGTTTTATACTGGCGCCCAAAAACCTCAGACCTCTCTGTCCAATCACAACACATGTAGGGTGTCTTCAGCCGTAATCTCAAACAGTGGGCCAATCACTGATCGGCTATATAAGTACTTATTCGATCACATGACGTCTCCAGTTCAGTTCTCATCAATCCACCAACCAAACACCGTCGTTAGGCAAACTTCAATGTCCCAGGTTGATTGCCTAATCACCATTCTCTAGTCGTTCTGTGATTAATTTCAGCAAAGCACTTTACTGATTCATTTATACACCAGGCAAGTGTCAGTGTTCCTTCATCACTCGCCTCTCATAAAACTTGAATGAACATGGTGCATTCTACTGCAATCGTAAGGTCGGCAGACCAGCTCATACTATCCTAGCAGGGTTGGCAGCCACACTAACCCACCCCACTGGTTAATAAGCAACAATATGGCAGACACCAACAAGGGAGGAAGGGTGCTCTCGTCACACTGATATTAACTGTCTAGTGTGTTAATTGTACATGATCTTCACTGTCCAGTGTGTCCAATGTGACTGATTTTAACTGTCTAGTGTGTTAATTGTGCCTGACCTGCACTGTTCAGTGTGTCTAATATGCCTGATCTTTACTGCCAGTGTGTCTGCTGTGCCTGACCTTCACTGCCCACTGTGTCCAGTGTGCCTGACTGTCACTGTCCAGTGTGTCCAGTGTGCCTGACTGTCACTGTCCATTGTGTCCAGTGTGCCTGACATTAACTGTCCTGTGTGTTCACTGTGCCTGACCTTCACTGTCTAACACTAGCAGTTGAATCCAGTGTATCAGCTGTTCAGTGCCAAAACGTTGTAGTGCTGGCGACTCACTGTTGACAAGCCCACTGTGCAGACTCCTTTCCCTCCAATGGATAGATGGATGAAAGGATGGAGTTTAAGGGCCTAGCAGCCTTGTAGGCTATATAAGGACACAACGTTAAGAAACACCCATCTTAAACAAAGTATTAAAACTCTTCACGACAGTGAGGTCTCATACAGTTCATCTAATTAGTGACATGAAATCAATAAAATCGAGTCCAACTGCCCACCAGCCAGCAAAGGCTGTGTAGAGCCTTCAAACACGAAGACGCATGAAGGGCGATAGGGCAAAATTTCACATCTCAATTTCCCTCGTCACATACAAAGCACTAAATGATAGGTGGATGGAGCCCAAGAGCTCATCAGCCGTGAAGGCCATTAAAGGTCTTAACATACTTTCACTGAATAAAAATGTGCAATTAAAAGAATACCTCAGAAGAGGTAAGTGGAGAAATATCGAAAACAATTAAGACATTCACTAGTCAAAATAAGTTAAGGGTCACTCTTGACATTTTACGAAATTACAATTGTTGCAATGCTAACTGAAAAAAGGAGTTACCAGACAAAAGCTTGACAGTGGTTGCGTATGACATTAGTCTGCAGTGTGAAGGAGCATATAGCGCGTTACCCTTTGATGAAAAAGCGTTCACGTGCGGAACATCGAATCCGTTTTTAGGAACAAGCATGCACATCGCTGACCCGTTACATTTGTAGCACATGGCTGTTGAAATAAAAAACAAAATTCACGTGCCCGACCAATGTCCCATGAACAGTACTCAACGGTAGTTGGATAAAAAGGGAAAGGAAAACGTTACCAAATCACTGCAGAGAAAGACGTGGTCACAAGAAGAAAGCTGACGACTGTTAATCGTGGCCGAGCCCTGGGTTCGGCCCAGAATGGTGTTTCTCAAAGAGAAGTTGCCAGACGGTTGAGAGTGAGTCTTTCCGTCAGTCATCGTCCACCACGGAGAGGTTGGGATTGGACTTTGGGGGGCCTTCCTTCCAAATCGCCCCATCACCCCTGTTCCACCATTTCGTATGCCTCCAGGTGGCTACAGAGAGACCAGGTCTACACAAGAACCTTCAGCACAGGACGCTTTATATGCTGCTTAACGTTTGCTAAGGATAGCAACTTTGGAGTAACGTGTATTCAGTTGCACACATATTTTGTATTAAATTTGTTAAGCCTGGAAAGGAACTCATTTATATTAAGTAATCACTTAAAAATGTAATCACATTTTCAATTGTAGAGGATATACGGGTTCACCCAGGGGGACAGCCCCAATTTCACAGTTTTCTGGGCTTTGGGAGAAAATTCAAACATGCATTCACACTTGGATTGAGACTTCATTATGTCATTTGGTGACTTGCTGCGATGAGAGATGGCTCAAGCAAGGCAACGGCGACATCTGACACTAAAACGACTTGGATTTTGCATTGAAATGCTGGAAGGGGAATCCACCCAGACTCAAGTTGCCACTGCCCTCGTCAGGTCTCAAAGCGTCGTTAGCAGAGCATTGCAGAGGTACCAGACGTGTGGAACTGCAGCAAGACACGATGGAGGCAGACAATGCGCCACAACCTCGAGAGAGGAACGATATCCGGTCATCGAGGTACGCCGTAATGGATTCCAGATGGCAACTTGGTTGCATTCTGACATCCTGCCGGCCACTGGAACCTCACCTTGCACTCAGACAGTGCGCAGACGGCTTCACGAGGCAGGGCTCCAAGCCAGGACACCTCTCACAAGCGTGTCTCTCAACTACGGCCAGCGACAACGACGAATTGCGTGGGCCCAAGAGCACGACCTGGACAGTCCGTGACTGGACACCTGCACGGTTCACAGACGAGTCGAAGTTTTCTCTCGGCTTCTTGGATGGCCGTGCCAGAGTGTGGCGACGGTCAGGAGAACGATACCAAGACGCCTGCGTAAGGTATCACGACCGCCACGGGGGAGGGTCAGTGATGGTCTGTGGAGGCATTGGCATGAAAGGCAAGACTGACCTGTATGTCCTCCCACAATGCTCTATGACTGCAGTCAGGCACAGGGATGAAATACTTGATGTCTACGTCAGGCCATTTGCTGGTGCTGTTGGTGACGAATTCTTCCTCATGGATGACAACGCTCCACCACACCGTGCCAGGATCATCACTGACTACACGGGGCGGTAAACTGTGGGACGCTCAGATGCGATTGAATCCAGCGAGGTTGGGACAGCTCCAGGACGCCCTCCAGCGAGTGTCTGAGAGAGCTCCAGGACGCCCTCCAGCAGGAGTGGAATGCTTTGGAACAGGCGGCGCTCCAGAGGTTCATCCGCAGCATGAGACGGCGCTGCCAGGCTGTAATTAATGTCAGAAGGTCGCAGACTCGATACTGAGCAAGTTGTGTTTACTTTCACTCGTAAAAAGAAAAGTTGGCAAATCTCTCCACTGGGCGAAAATGTTATAATTGGGGGTCGTCTGACGTTTGTCTTACCTGAGAGGCGTATTGACATTTTCATTTCACTGATTGTGAGAACTTTCAGTGTTAGTGTTCATTTAATATGTTATTACGATTTCTGGTCTCCAGAATGTATTTGTTCACCTTGATCCGTGTTTGAGTTTCTTATCCTTAGCAAAAGTTGAGCAGTATATATGTACATGTAGAGCCTGGCAACAAAAGGGCCAACTGCAATGCCACCCTAAAACTATGCTGCCAGAGCATTGACAGACAAGGCATGCTCCATTTCTTGGTAGGGGACAAACCGCAAACAGAGGCTTCTGTATTCCGTGTCTCTCTGTTTTGACTAGATCAGGGTGCATGGAACTGTGTTAGCTTTCTTCTGTGAAATAACCATGTTCATGCTATAATGTTTACCTCTAGATGACTTCAGTTTTACCAAATATCGACAGAAATGACAAAGTAGTTAGAGATATTTAGGGATGGGCATAACAAAACAATTGTCTAATTGATTCTGGCTTGATTTCAGATCCGTCGCACTGGATGACAGCGACGTTCTCCTTGGTCGGACTGCTGGTCGTCGTCTTGTTTGTCGTCACTGTTGTTAAGGTCCTCCGTAAGTACAGCAATACGCGTAGCTTTATTTGCTGTGCCACCTCAAACTTTACTTCGATGCAAACAGGGTTAGGCAGAGACTGAAAAGTAACATTGACAAATATTCTGTCTTGAACAAGATCATGGCAACGAATCTCTATTGTATTACTTTATTTGAAGAGGATACACTTGAACTTAACGTCCATCCTCCAGTGGTCCTCTGTTTTAAAAGTCCTCTCTCTCTCTCTCTCTCTCTCTCTCTCTCTCTCTCTCTCTCTCTCTCTCTCTCTCTCTCTCTCTCTCTCTCTCTCTCTCTCTCTCTCTCTCTCTCTCTCTCTCTCTCTCTCTCTCTCTCTCTAAAGGTAAAACTTCAGATTAATTCCTCACCACATGACGTGTAAACAAATATGACATTCTACTTACATTTGAACTTTTCCAGGCATTACCAAACAAGAATCCCTAAGTAATAATGTATTTTTATCTGCGCAGGTCGCAAAGTGTCTAAATTCCTGTCGCTTTACAAGAAGAAGTTCTCTCCTGACAAAGCAGGCCCAGATCAGGTAGGAAAATGCTCAAGCTGTGCGTCTCTCCCAAACACGAGTTTTGCATGTTGACAAAAAGTATCAATGCAACACCATTGCAGTAAAGAAGCTATCGCTGTCTCCGCCCGGAGTGAGCCATAATCTACAGCTTGTATTGCCACTAAAATATGCATTCCTCCTTGACAACCTCCACTGGCTTTTCAACAACGCACTCTGGCGATGTTGCCATGGAAACAACGCTATCGAAGCACTGTGCATTCACATAGACGACACTCATCATCTCTAATTCACACAATCATAATCTCACATGCACACACACACACACACACACACGCGCATACACACACGCACACACACACACACACACACACACGCACACACACGCGCGCGCGCACACACACACACACACACGCACATACACACACACACACACACACACACACACACACACACTCACACACAACACACACACACACGACCATCTTCGTCACCATCATTGCAGTCCTTCGCGAAGTGAAGATGACGTCACTGTCGCCGCACGTGGCACCGCAGGACAAATCCAGATGCGCAGGAGTGTCTGCACACAGAGGAGGCTACGGCAGAAGCAGCAGGATTTGATACTCTGTCTTTGTTGGCCTGGCGTTTCCGGTCTAGGCTGGCCAGGCGCTCCACTTCAAAGACCCTGGTGCCTTTGTGGGTGCGCTGCCTGCAAGTGCTGCGGTCAGCAGTCAAGGCTTCCTCCCCACCCGATGACAGGAATGTTGCAGTCAGCAGTCAAGACTTCCTCCCCACCCGATGACAGGAATGTTGCAGTCAGCAGTCAAGACTTCCTCCCCACCCTATGACAGGAATGTTGCAGTCAGCAGTCAAGACTCCCCACCCGATGACAGGAATGCTGCAGTCAGCAGTCAATGCTCCACACCCGATGACAGGAATGCTGCAGGACTGCAGAGAGTTTTGGAGAGTGTCCTTAAATCGTCTGTTTGGACCATCCTGCTGACGTGTGCCACAGTGCCTAAGCATCCTGTGACTTCCAAAAATAAATAGACCATGACTCGGTGCGTACACTCACTCACACACACACACACATGCACATACACACACACACACACACACACACACACTCATACACACACACACACATGCACACACACACGCGTGCGCGCATGCACACACACGCGTGCGCGCATGCATACACACGCGCGCGCGCACGCTCAAACACACACACACACACACACACACACACACACACACACACACACACATTGTAGCAGTGAAATACCCAATTGAAATGTTTTTCCATCACAAAGACAAGAGGGTGCTGAAAGTTATGTCACAACGTAATGTACGCATGCGCGTGCAGGTAGTCTAAGTGCGTTACTGGTCTGTTGATAGAAAGATCCCGTGTTCACGTACAGTGAAGGTGGTCACTAAACCAGCTAACTAAAGGCAGTGTTTGATTCTGCTTGCAGGACTATTAAGATACCAAGTCCTGCCTAGACGTCATCTGGCGGCGTTCACCACAGGCAGTGTGGCTCTGGTGTCTGCCATTCTCAACGTCTTCAGAACACGTCATCAACACTGACACCCAGCAGAACCAGCGCTGCACTGGTTTTCCTCTCGGTATTCAGGACGAGTCTACAGCGCTGTTTTTGTCTGTTTGTGTTTGTTTGTTTGTTTGTTTGTTTGTTTGTTTGTTTGTTTGTTTTTGTCTGTCTGTCTGTATGTTTGATATAGAGTGTGAAACGCAATGTCGCTTAGTGAAGCAGATAAAGACATGCAATTGTGGCACTGCATAAAATTCCGAACGATTCGTGTCTTGGTTTTGTAGTTTATTTGTAATGCCCCGCTAGGGCTGGGGAAACAATGTACCAATTGGGTCTCCCTATGTGATATGGTAGAGGTGCGTTTCTAAGCAACTGAGACTTGAAGTGATTCCTGTCAGTAGAACATCCTTGGAATGCCGTTCTCTGGATATTTTGACTGTGAAGTATGTACTTTTTAAAAGAAATGTTAGGTAGGTGGAACATGTTGCTTTACATTTCAAGTTTCATTCGATCTGACACTGTAAAAAGTACGCGTCACTGTTTCTGACGTGGCCCATCATGAATCTTGCGTTGAACCGATCTCTGCTGTGATTCGTCTCATGTTGTTGCAGGTGTTTTCCAGAACACTGCTTTGAGCACTTTTTAAATATATGTTTTATTTGTTTGATATTAACATGTGTATGTATATATGCACTGAGTGACCATTTAAATGAATATTAAAATGCAGACCCACTGTGTACATAAGTAGGTGAAAGTTATCACGAGCACGGCTTTCGGGCGCTAAACGCAATTCTCGTGGCAAGTGTTTAATTTTAGACTACGTTGGTAGTATTGCGATTTTCTCGTGCCAAACGGGTTTTTGGTGCTGAGTCAGCATAATTTTGTTCATAAAAGGAACTCGGGAACGATAGCTCGGGGCTCCCCATCACTTCTTGCTGAAGGACAGCGGTGCAGTGTTGTGGTGTCAGGGAGCGGTGCAGTGTTGTGCTGTCAGGGAGCGGTGCAGTGTTGTGCTGTCAGGGAGCGGTGCAGTGTTGTGCTGTCGGGGAGCGGTGCAGTGTTGTGGTGTCAGGGAGCGGTGCAGTGTTGTGGTGTCAGGGAGCGGTGCGGTGTTGTGCTGTCGGGGAGCGGTGCAGTGTTGTGCTGTCAGGGAGCGGTGCAGTGTTGTGGTGTCAGGGAGCGGTGCAGTGTTGTGCTGTCAGGGAGCGGTGCAGTGTTGTGGTGTCAGGGAGCGGTGCAGTGTTGTGCTGTCGGGGAGCGGTGCAGTGTTGTGCTGTCAGGGAGCGGTGCAGTGTTGTGGTGTCAGGGAGCGGTGCAGTGTTGTGCTGTCAGGGAGCGGTGCAGTGTTGTGGTGTCGGGGAGCGGTGCAGTGTTGTGCTGTCAGGGAGCGGTGCAGTGTTGTGGTGTCGGGGAGCGGTGCAGTGTTGTGCTGTCGGGGAGCGGTGCAGTGTTGTGCTGTCGGGGAGCGGCGCGGTGTTTAGCGGCGGCGGGGTTGAGCTTCAGCGCGGGTTTTGATGGTCATGTCAGTAGACCGGTTCGTTGTCTGCTGGGGTTTTGCGGTGTTTGCGGACTTGTCTAGTAAAAGCCTTCGCACACGAGGCAATTCCACTCAAGCAACTCGATTGCTTTCCATGCATTGCTTCGTGTGCGACGTCGGTTGAAAGCAACTGGCATTCCAAACAACTTTCCAAGCCACCGGTAACTGAGTTGCTCGCTGTAAAACCTGTTCTAATTTCTAGGCGAGTGGCGTGCCACTCTCTGTGAATCCACCAATCACAGAGCGTAAGCGTATGACGTCAACGTTTCCCGCGGAAAATAATGTCTTCAACGGAAGTTCGTTATCACGTAGGGTTCAAGAGGTCACTGCATGCATAATGTCCGAAAGAGTGGATGGACGAGGCCAACACGTTCTTTTCCTCTGTTTTCGCTGTTCGGCAATTATTAGTATTGCTGCAGCAGCTGCAACATCATCATTGGATGAGGAAGTGCTATCGTCATCGTCACTCGAAGTTTCGCTGTCGTTTGGAAGATAGATTTCAGTCATTGTCTGCTAGGGCAAGCCCGCGGGGGAGAGATGCTCAGCGTGTGTGCAACGCGGGAATTAATACACTCACATAAATAGAACATGGCGAGAGGTGAAAGGTCACAGTGGCAGCGTGTGCGAGCTCAATCTCCAGCATTGCCTGCCACGATGGCATGCAACCGGCCGCAGGGAACGTGGCAAGAGATTGTGGTTGCTTTGTGTGCGAAGGTCTTTAGACTGCTGTTGTTGCAATTTACTGTGATTACTGCTGTGTTTACAGCGTATTGGTGACTTGCGGTGTTGGGTCTTGTGGACATGTTGTTGTATCAATATATTATTTTGTTTGAAAATATAAATATTCTTAAAATGTCTTACTTGTGTAGGATTGTTTTCAATCCTTTAGACCTCGGGCAATCTGGGTCGTAACAATATTAGCTGTTGTATTTATCTAACAACGGATGGTAAGAGTACAAGTACTTCTCCACACATGGACGATGCTCCATGGGAGGTCCACTGTCATCATACACTGACAGACCCATGTTAGAGAGGAATTTGGTATCCAGAGTCTGTGGGGGTGGGGGTGATAAACAATTTTTACCTGTACTACTGAACTCAGTTTTTTTTGTTGCTTATTTATTGAGCCTCATTTTTGTTGTGTGTCAAACAGAGGAAGAAATACACCTGAAGAAATACACCTGGAACTGTTCATCCTTCACCACCGGGCGATCCTTGTTGTCATGTTTATCACGTGACTGGTCTTTCCTAACTTAGGACTTCGGCCAAGTCCAGACACAGCAGGTACTCCGTGACTGATGGGCACTCTGACGATTTTGACATTTTACTCGATTTACAACGCTAAGCCATCACTGCAGATACTTTGGGAGTTTCGGCTTTCAAAATCTTAAACTGATCATTTATTTGATGTCTGCAGGAAGACTGCTCAATCTTTTTAAACGCATAAATCAACGTTAGATTGTCTAGCTCTCCATCTCGTCATTATCCGGACTGTCTCACTTGAAAATGATTCCATAAAGTGTGGGTTGTCATTGCAGCCTGAACAAATATCCTTATCTATATATACAGTGTGTTTTTTATTTTACCACTGATGCATTCCTTTGTGATGTGTTCTGTAAACTGTGGTTGCCAACAGAGTATCCCCTACGGACTTCAAAGGCTATTTCATTTGAGCAGCGCTTTTACATGCTTTGCCGTGGTGCTAATCGTGTTTATAGTTGTACCATTGGAAAGGAATTCCTTGCATTCTGTGATGATACAATAAACTGAAAATCGCCTGAGTTGTCAGACTGACTCATTTTATAGAGATTGGTTGCAATATTCAAGCTATATGATGAACAGATAGAAAAAATGATGTTGTAGTTAGATGAACTAGTTAGCAAGGACGCCAATGGCGTTGTATGCATCCTACGTTCTCAATGCACGCTCTACGTCAACAAGACAGCAGGGCTGGGGAGTGAACGGACCACTGTGAAGCAGACGTCAGGAAAAACAGCTCTCTGCTTGCAGCGGGGCGGGCGGGCGATACGACACTGCAGCTTGGAGCAGCCTTGTGAGGTCAAGTGCGCAGTGCTCGTGCCGCTTGTCAACTGTCAACAGCGCCCTAGAATAGTGCCTCGAGTGCCGCTCTTGTCTGCCTGCCCCCCCCCCCCCCCACCCCCCCGTCTCCCCCCCTACAATCCCCACCTCCACCCACTGCTTCCCGTTCACTAGAATTCACCTCACCCTCCTACGCCTTTCTAATCCACCCTTTCAATGCTGACGCACACTCCCACCCCTCAAGCCCGCAGTGTGTCAATGCGGAGCTGTCCCTTTTATGGAGGGTAGACCAGGTTTTACCCGCACGTGACTCAGTCACTAAACAGTCTCTGCTGTCCAATGTGAGCAGTCGGCGTGACTTTTGCACTATGCCCTATGAAACGCGCTTAGCTTTGTTGCATTCATATACGTGTGCGCGTGCGTGTGTGTATGTGTGTGCGTGCCTGAATGCATGTGTGCATGTGCGCGCACATGTGTCTGCACGCGTACGTGTGTGCATGTGCTCGCGCGCTCGCACGCGCGTGTGTATGTGTGTGTGTGTACGTGTACACGTATGTATGTGCGTGTGCGTACGTACGTGCGCGCGCGTGCGTGTGTCTATGTGACTTTGAGTTTGTGTTTATGTGTGTGTGTTTGCGCGCGCGCGTGTGTCTGTGTGTGTGTGTGTGTGTGTCTTTCCGAGCGTACCTTTGCGAGCACGTGAGAGATAAACATACACATACACAAACACAAAAGCTCGCACGCAAACAAAAAACGCTTCCACGCACTCACACGCATAGGAAAAACTGACACATAATGAAAATCGCAGTCAGAGCCAGACAGACAGGCTGGCAGTGGGGCTAGCAGGCAGACAGACAGACAGGCTGGCAGTGGGGCTAGCAGGCAGACAGATAGACAGGCTGGCAGTGGGGCAAGCAGGCAGACAGATAGACAGGCTGGCAGTGGGGCAAGCAGGCAGACAGACAGTCTGGCAGTGGGACAAGCATGCAGAAATATAGGCAGGCTGGCAGTGGGGCTAGCAGGCAGGCAGATAGACAGGCTGGCAGTGGGGCAAGCAGGCAGACAGACAGTCTGGCAGTGGGACAAGCATGCAGACAGACAGACAGGCTCGCAGTGGGACAAGCAGGCAGACAGGCAGGCTGGCAGACAGACAGGCTGGCAGTCGGGCAAGCAGTCTGGCAGTAGGGTAATCAGGAAGACAGACAGACAGCCTGGCAGTGAAACAAGCAGACAGACATAGACGCTGGCAGTGAATCAAGCAGAAAAAGACAGGCTGGCAGTAGGGCAAGCAGGCAGACATTTAGACAGGCTGGCAGTAGGGCAAGCAGGCAGACAGATAGACAGGCTGGCAGTAGGGCAAGCAGGCAGGCAGATAGACAGTCTGGCAGTAGGGCAAGCAGACAGACTGATAGACAGGCTGGCAGTGGGACAAGCAGGCAGACAGACAGACAGGCTGGCAGTGAGCCAACCAGGCAGACCAATAGACAGGCTGGCAGTGGGACAAGCAGGCAGATAGACAGGCTGACAGTGTTACAAGCAGGCAGACTGATAGACAGGCTGGCAGTGGGACAAGCAGGCAGATAGACAGGCTGGCAGTGGGACAAGCAGGCAGACAGACAGACAGGCTGGCAGTGGGACAAGCAGGCAGACAGACAGACAGGCTGGCAGTGGGACAAGCAGGCAGACAGACAGGCTGGCAGTAGGGCAACCAGGCTGGCAGTGGGACAAGCAGGCAGACAGACAGACAGGCTGGCAGTGGGACAAGCAGGCAGACAGACAGACAGGCTGGCAGAAGAGCAACCAGGCTGGCAGTGGGACAAGCAGGCAGACAGACAGACAGGCTGGCAGTAGGGCAAGCAAGCAGACAGACAGACAGGCTGGCAGTGGAGCAAGCATGCATACAGATGGACATGCTGGCAGTGGGGCAAGCAGGCAGACAGACAGACTGGCAGTGGGGCAAGCAGGCAGACAGACAGACAGACTGGCAGTGGGACAAGCAGGCAGACAGACAGACATGCTGGCAGTGGGGCAAGCAGGCAGACAGAAAGACTGGCAGTGGGGCAAGCTGGCAGACAGAAAGACTGGCTGGCAGTGGGACAAGCAGGCAGACAGACAGACATGCTGGCAGTGGGGCAAGCAGGCAGACAGAAAGACTGGCAGTGGGGCAAGCAGGCAGACAGAAAGACTGGCAGTGGAGCAAGCAGGCAGACATGCTGGCAGTGGGGCAAGCAGGCAGGCAGACAGACTGGCAGTGGGGCAAGCAGGCAGACAGACATACATGCTGGCAGTGGGGCAAGCAGGCAGACAGACAGGCTGGCAGTGGGACAAGCAGGCAGACAGATAGACAGGCTGGCAGTCGGGCAAGCAGGCAGACAGACAGACATGCTGGCAGTGGGACAAGCAGGCAGACAGACAGACAGGCTGGCAGTAGGACAAGCAGGCAGACAGACAGACAGGCTGGCAGTGGAGCAAGCAGGCAGACAGATAGACAGGCTTGCAGTCGGGCAAACAGGCAGACAGACAGACATGCTGGCAGTGGGACAAGCAGGCAGACAGACAGACAGGCTGGCAGTGGGACAAGCAGGCAGACAGACAGACAGGCTGGCAGTGGGGCAAGCAGGCAGACAGATGGACAGGTGTAGAAGCGTACCGAGAGAGAGATCTGGCGATGGAGTAAGTCAGTGTCATTAAGTCCGTATGTTTGTGATGGAAATACACACACACACACACACACACACACACACACACACACACACACACACACACACACACACACACACACACACACACACACAGACAAGTACACACACATGTATACACACAAACACACACACACACACACACACACACAGACAAGCACACACACACATGTATACACACAAACACACACACACACACACACACACACACACACACACACACACGCACACAGACACAACTGTTGGAAATACCTTCCAGGTGCGAAATTGCAATCAGTGGCATAGTCCGACATGAGTCATCAAGTTGGCTGTCTTCCTTGAACAATGTCGCTGCTGTTTCTTTGTTTGAAGTGTGTATTGTTTGTGTGCTTGCTAGCTAGTTAGCTTTCTTGATTGTTTCTTTCCTTCTTTCCTTCTTCATGTAAGAGGTAATCTGACAGCCATATCTTTTTAGTCGTATGAAAGGAATGTGAATGTTGTATCGGGTTTCATCGACAAATCTAATGTTAACTTGCTAACACACCTCAAGTGAGTTTGCCCTGTGGCTCATGAACGCAAACCCCAGTCCTTTGAGGTTATGCTGTAACAAACAATGGGACGTGAGACGAGACACAAACACTGCAAATATGAGTCGTCCATAGTGAAAAGTAATCAGGTGCTCCTAGAAGTATTGCATGAATAGACACTGATCAGCTTCATAGCTGGAAGCATTCACGTGCTTCGTGCATTTTATGAAGCAACGCAGGATAACATATGTTGTTTCACTCCTGCAGAAGAAAGCAAAAACGTATTTGGAACCATTGCTTTTCCAGACCGAGTGAAAGCCAAGTCTCTGCACTGCGTTTGGTGACAATCGGCCTAGCTGGTAAGACCGGATGATATTGGACTCTCACTGCCAAGTATAACTTGGCATTATGCCAAATGCAGCTGTACTCTGACGGCGGTGAGAGTGGAAAGGGTTTTGGGAGTCGTCTATGGTGCAGCGTGAAGCAACTGGTGTTTGGAGAAGTGTGCATGCTGCATTTAGGATGGACATGATGGCGGTGACTTGGTTTATGTGCGTGTGTGCTGAACTCCTGTTGTCTGCAGGTAAGGCTTCATCGTCAATGCACACACTGTTTACTCCATGCACAACACGACACCCACAACCCAGTCGGCGCTCAGCTGTCACAGGCAGGCCCTGGGAGAGAACTACAGTCACCAGGCCGTAACCTGGCGCTAGATTTCAGTGCGTCCATGCTGCCCTGCAGCGACAGCATCTGGCCTCAGGGAGTGGGTCTCCAGTAACTGTCTTGGGTCAGCTCACGTTCTTCTGCACGTCGGACACTCGTCACGTGCTCCTCTCCAGTCAAGGATCACACCAGACTGCCAGAGGTTCATGGTGGGAGGGAAATCTGCTTCGTGCAAGTTGTGCTGTTGGATTGTTATCCAGGTAATGAAGAAATGTGAATCAAGGATAGTGCGTACTACATGATAAGATAACATATCTTGACTACTCGTTATGAAACAGCTGTGGTTGACACACATATTGTTATTGCCAGTGTCCAAAACTGACCACGATTGAAAATGTTTCTGAAAGACATGAATGTAAAAATGCATTTCTATTCCAGCACGCCACACCACAGCCAGTGTGGGTGCAGACATCGTGTACTGCACCAACCACCCTGGCCCCGCTCGCTTCTCCTGGTCAGTCCCCGGACACGCCACGGACAGGCAGGTGGTCGTGGTCAGCCCACAAGGAGAGGCACTGCTCTACTGGACAAAGGACGTCCCTCCTCTGGACGAGTACGTCTTCTGGGAGCGTGTGGAGGAGGTGGACTTCGAAGATGAACACATCCGGTTTTCCTTGTCCAAGGTCGGGTCTGGCGATGGCGGACGCTACACTTGCAGAGAGGGAGACCTCACTGGTCCCGTGATTCCTGACTGTGGACAAACTCTAAACTACATCGGTGAGTAATGTGTAGAAGTAGTGTGTATATGGAGTTGCAGTGCTTATGTAAATACCAGGGTAAACAGCAACATATACCATTGATAAAACTATAATGTAGAATCTTCAAGTGGACATTTAACCTGTGTAAGTGAGTGGTGCACTGAAAAATATTTTAGTGCGATATTGTTAAAGGACATATATATTCGCGTTAAAACACGGAAATAGTTTCTACTTTTTTTCTCTTAATTTTGCCTCCTACAAGTGAAAGTCGTCAGTGATAGACAGAACTAACTAGAAGTCACTTTAATTCATACGATTTGCTCGGGCTGTGGATTCCTCACGAATCAATCAGTTCGACCTGCCCTGGACATGTGTGAAAAAACCTTGAGGCAGTCAAATTTTGACTGTTACTGTTTAAGGTGTTGGAGTTGTGCATCGACATTGCAGCACCAGGAAGTAAATCATGAAGAGCCGTCCTGCCTACAGATCTAAACCTTGTCCAGACACAGGGTGTACGCTTGTCGCTCTGTCACTGACAACCGTCCCCCTGCCTCTCCCCTCCTTGTTCCCCCCAAGCCCCCCTCCCACCCACCCCAACCCCGCCTCCCACCCACCCCAACCCCGCCTCCCACACCAACGGCATCCTTCAGCCGATCATGCCCGATTCCTGTCCTCGCCAGTATTACACTTACACTCAACAGCACAACTTAGTGATGGCGTTTCAGCAGAACAGGACTTGATGAATCGCTCAGGTATTGGGGTCTATAGAAAATTAACTGCTGCCTATTCATATCTCTGGTAGGGCTAAGACATTCTTTTTTAAGTGTTGATGGAGTTCCATTGCAAGATCATGCCAGACAGAAATTCTCCATTTTTGTTATTGAGTGATAAATTGTTTAACCTTATTGTGCAAATTGCCATCCCCACAATACATTAATTCACAGATTCTGAAATAGATTCCAAAAAACGAAAAAGCAAGACAACAAAGTAGCCCATAGCGCACCTACATCAAATAAGATTAATAAAGCCGCAAATACTCATGCTTGATTACGATTAGTGCGAGAATGTTTTGGCTGGATCATAAATGTATGGACGGCTAAGGAAGATGCTAAGTGTGAGTAGCTGAGAGACAATAGCTCAGTCTCTGACACATTATTAACTGTGATATTTTATGTCGCGTTCTATGCTGAAGATGATAAGAAAAGCTCACCCTCGAGGAACGAGGTAATCGTCCAAGAGGGGAGGGGCAATTAGAACGATAGGGTTTACAACTAAACCCAGCCACCACTCCTTGGGGGGACACCACAAACGAGCAAACAATGTTTAAACAACAAGTGAAAAGGGACCACTGAATCAGGAATATGATACAACAATGTTTAATCACAAAAGGCCCACTCTTGCTGCACTTGGACCGCAAGAGTGAGCACACAAGAATGCAATCAACAAAGTGAATCAGCAAAAATAAACAGTGTCAACAGAGGTGTACAAGATGGTGCCGTACTTCCGCTGTCAACAAAGTCCAGGAAAAACTCCAAGCAAACAAGCAAAAATGGGCCACGCTAAGCAGGCTGGTACACAACTTTAAGCATGGCCAACATTATGCACATATAGACATCTTCTACGTTGCCGGCAACCAAGAATGCTAACAACGTATCTCCAAAAAACACTCACCTCACATTCCGCCACAGGAACACCAGAACCCAGAATTTATTCAGAAATTCTCTCCAAAGTTCACCCTTCCAACCACTCGTTCTGTTACTCGCACTCAGAACTACTGAAATCTCACAAAGAGAAATTACACCGCACCCTTCTTTACCCGGAGAAGTTGCATTCGTCCGCCGCAGGACGTTTAACGTTAGAACATTAAATCCATTACTCTCTTCAAACCCAACAGAGCATTTAGAATTACAAATTCAGATGAAAGGCTTCCCACTTTCCATCAAGCTCTCCCTTGGCAAATTCCCCCACAACAAGCCAAGTCAAATCACCGAGTCCAAGTCCAATATAGTCAACCCCCTCCCAACGCTACCCCCTTCCCCTTGTGCTGACGCGAACTCCCGCCGCTACGTCACACAGGCCAAATCGAGATAGTTCAGAGTTCAGACTAGACGCGCTTCCTCTCGCGCTCCCCTTTCTCCCCCTCATTAACATGTCCAGTTCCCCCTGGTAGTCATGAATGAGATTCACAAAAGATAGCGGAGAAAGCATGTGGTTTCTTACCGTGAACGAAGTCCAGAAACACACATCCAGAATACAACCTCGTAAAACTCACAGCACACAACCCTACCCTGACTTTCTCTCGCACACAGAAAGTACACACAGTCTTCTAGCACCGCGCTAAGACTAGTTCCAGGAGCGACAATCCTCCATAGACGAACTTGGGTAGTAGACAGGAATGAAGACGCGCCCGTGCGCATCCTCCGTTGTGGCTAGCGGGCAGGTACACCGGTCCCTCTCTCCCGCTCTGAGGTTTCCGACAGACAGCTCCAGGCTCCAAGTTGGTCGGCAGTCGGACATCCAAGTCCAGACCCAGTAGGATTCTCCTCTCAGTCAGAACAGGTGTGAGATGCCTCGTCCTGACTAGCGAACCATTTCGCTTCTCACAACTTTCCGTTGCTTACCCTAGCAACAATGAGCTGCGCGGTCTCGCTGCGACGGGCAGACGAGTGCGCTAGCGTCGACTATCCTACTCCCATGGAAACGCTCCGTGACTCGAATTTTCCCAATTCGAAAGTCTAGTAGACAGGGGCTCCACCCTTCTCCAGAACAACTAGACTAAACACAACGCGCTAAGCGTTAAGGAGCGACTGATACCACAGTCCTCCGACCAGTCCTAACCGAGGACGACAATGCCACTCCATGTGAGCATTCCACGCCAAACCTAAGGCGTCTTCGCTAAACCTATCAGGCAGCCGTAGCCAGGAATAGACGAAGTCGTAGTCGCAGAGAACTACGGGGAGAAGTACTTGAGACAGGAACGTAGGCAAACGACGAGGGCACGTGTGCACGCAGACACACCGAGGTACAACTTGGAGTTAGGCAGCTTGCAGACAGACGCCGGGAGAGCGCCAAGTCAGCAGTGATACGAGTTCACGCGTAGGTACGATAAGTACTGTAATCAGCCTGGAAAGACAAAACCCCGCCTAATAAGAAACCTGTATTTTCCCCAGAATTCGCACAGAATTTAAGTTCAGTGAGAAAGATACATTTTCGACCCCAAATTGACTTAACAGAGTGTCCCCCCACTCCAGCCTTAAGTTTTCCCGCGCTCCACGAGAGCATCCGTTACCCCATCCCGGTCCACAGATACAATTAACAATTTCACAACTTGCAAACTAGAGATTAATTCATTTTCCACACAACAATTGAATTAATCATTAGAGGTTCAATTTAGACAACATTAAATTAAGGAATTCACTTCCCTTCCCTCATTTCCCTCTTACATAGTCTTGCAAATTAAAACACGTGGCGGTAGCCCTTTCCCGCCGCGCGCTAATGACATTTTTTCCCAAACGAGCAAAGATTTTTACAAGTCTACACACATACCTCAAGAATCGCAGATTC